>PVIR01016277.1:0-36838 GCA_004026965.1 Petromus typicus | reverse complement strand
GCTCAGTGGTTCCGGCGCCTGTCTCGCAAGCGCAAGGACCCGGGTTCGATTCCCCGGTAACCACATAACAATACTGGGTGTGGAGACCCACACCCAGCAGCAACCAGTACCACATACCACAGTGCCGGGCGTGGTGGCTCACGCCTGTAATCCCAGCACTCGGGAGGCAGAGACAGGAGGATTGTGATGTGAGTTTGAGACTGAGCTCGGGACCAGCCTGAACCACAAAGCGAGACCCTGTCTCCAAAAACCTAAAAAAAAAAAAAAAAAAAAACTCTTCGAGACACTAGCTTAGGGAAAGACTTTATGAACTAAACCTCTGCAACATGAGAACTAGCAGAAGGAATCAACAAGGGGGGTCTCATCTTATTTAAAAGCTTCTGCACAGCAAAAGAAACCACCAGCAGAGCGAAAAGACACTCAACAATATGGAAAACAATTTTTACCAGCTGTTTCTCAGACAAGACTACCACCTAGAGTATATAAAAAAAACTTTAAAATATCACCCCTTCCCAAATTTAAAGACTCAATTCAAAAATGGGCATCTGAAATAGACACTTTTTAGAGGAAGAAGTAAACACAGCTAAGAAACATATGAAGAAATGCTCAACATCACTGGTCATTTGAGAGATGCAAATGAGATTTCATCTCACTCCACAAAGAACGGCTCTATCGTAAAATCAACCAAAAACAAATGCTGATGACGCTGTAGGGAGAAAGGATCCCTTCTCCACCATTGGTGGGAATGTAAACTGGTGTAACCACTGTAGAAACCAGTGTGGAGATTCCTTAAAAAACTAGGACTAGTGATGTGACCCACCTAGTCTTCTTCTGGGTATCTTCCCAGAACTGAAAGTATCGTACCATGGTGACATATACACAGCAATAATTATAGCAATACTCTGTAATGGCTAACTCTTGGAAAAAACCCAGCTGTACATCAGCCATTCAATGAATTAAAAAGCTGTGAGTTTTAATATAATGGAGCACTTAGCCATAAAGAAGGATAAACTCAACACATTTTTAGGTAAACAGATGCAATTTGAGACTCTTAAGTGAACTAAATCAGACAGACAGATGTAAACACTGCATTCTCTCTCTGGTATGAGAAGCTGAAAGTACAAAGAAGGGCCAAAAGGTCTAATACATATTGTGAGATAGCAATAAATCATTCAAAATTATACTGAGTGTGATAGTTTTTTAATAATCAAAATGTTTTATGCCAAAAAGTGGATAATAGTATTAGGAAATGGGTTTATCTCACTCCAGAAAGAATGGCTGCTATTTCAAAATTATCCAGCAATAAATGTTAGCGAGTCTACAGAGAAAAGGAAACCCTTCTCCACTGTTGGTGGGAGTGTAGACTCGTACTAGTACAACCTCTGTGGAAATCAGTCTGGAGATTCTTCCAAAAACTAGGACTGGAGGTCCCATTTGACCCAGCCATTCTTCTGCTAGCTATAGACACAAAAGAATTAAAAGATTCATATCACAGCAACATATGTGCACACATGTTTATAGCAGCTCAGTTTGTGATAGTTAAATCTTGGAAACAATCAAAATGTCCATCAACTGAGACTGGATAAAGAAGATGTGGTTCTTTTATAGAATAGAGTATTATTCTTCCATTAGAAATGATAAGACTGATTCATTCATACTCAAATGGATGTACCTTCAGGACATCCTCATAAGTGAAATAAATAGGTCACAGGTGTGTAAATATGGTATGTTTTCTCTGGTATGAGAAAATGAAGATGTAAATGAATTCTAGCATAAATAGTTGGTATTGTGAAATAAAAAATATTTAAAAGAAAATAGAATGCAGTGGTAAACAATGAGGGGGAAAAGAATGTGATAGTATAGTAATAAAGAAAAAAGGAAACAAAGCTTATGTATGTAGGGGGTGGGGGACTGCAGGGCTTGGGTGGAAGGGGAAAAGTGAGAATCAAGTCATGTCATATTCTGGTACTAACTCTCAGTGATGAAATAGATAATAATGAGTATTCATAATGTACCAATAAAGATTTGAATTTAAACAAAGATAGCGTTAGAGCTATGGAAATCCTAGGTGGCTGATTACATAAGACCGAATACAACTGTCCCTTCAGAGCTTGATGCTCTATCCCTTTACAATTGCAAAGAAAACAAGCAACAGAGAACTACAGAGAGATACCACTATCATCCCCTTTACCACGAACACGGAAATCCCTGACAGAGGAAGCTTGAACGTTCCTCTCAGGGGACAGAGGCAGGAGGACTTCTTCACCAACTGAAGTGAGTCCTTTATGCACAGGGACTGTACAGAGCACTCAATCCAAATGGACATGCAAGTCTGGACAAAAACATGTATGCTGTGGGTATTAAGCCTAGTTGTACCAAACTGATTGTCTTGGGAACCACCTGAGCACTTAGTAAGGCATCCTGCTGGATGTGTCCAGATGGAGAACTGAGCGAGACTGAACTATGTGCAGTTCCAGGCTCCTTTTCTCTAGTTCTGCTGCCCTGCTCTGCCTCCCGGACACCGTAACTGGGCAGCTTTGCTCCACTCTGCCTTTCTACCACAATGTTCCTGCCTTCAAGACAGCCAACCATGGACTGAACCCCTGAAACCATGAGCCACATGAGCTCATCCTACCTTGCGGATATCAGTCAATGCTCTCTCTGTGGCAGGAAAAGTAATGAACCTGCAAAGTTCATCATGTTTGTATTAATATTCACGAACATTTGTCCTTTAGCTGGTGAGCTAGAAAATGAACCTGGTATATGAGGGAAAACTACCCAACAGTAGAACAAAAAGGAAACTATTACCACACTCAGAGAAATTCATTAATCTGCACAATTAAAAAGGTAATAATCATAGAAAAAATGAAATAAATTAGAAAAGAACCTACTGCGGCAATCAATCAAAAGCCTGTATAGATCGAAAATCCGCTGACCTAATTAAACAAAGCCAGACTTAAGAAGCTGCATTCTGGAACTTCAGGGGTAGAAATCTGATCAGGTGTCAGGACAAGGGTTTTGACAACAAAATGTCACAAAGAATTTAGATTAAAACCACTTTATATCTTGAGCTCTATAATGGTTTTACCACTGTGTATGCTTGCTAAAATTTGGTGAATTACTGGGTGTGGTAGTACGTGCTCGTAATTCTAGTACTCAGTAGGCTGAAGCAGGATTGCCATGAGTTCAAAGCCAGCCTGAACTACATAGCAAGACTGTTCTCCAAAAATCAAACCAAAACAAAACAAAGATGGGAAAACAGCTTGTATATCTGTAAAGTTAATCACAAAGTATTTATAATTTTGAGTTTGCATGATGTATACTTCTGTGTATGATTATATAAGCATAGATGAATGTAGAAGGTAAGCACATGAACTGTCGATTTAGATGTTTAACGCAGTAATTAGGTATGCGAAAACAGAAGCCAAGGGGAGAAAATCAAGACTGCATTATAAGAATATATACACACCATCTAACACCCCCTCATTCAGCTTTTATGTAAAATCATTTATGATGCATTGTTAGACACAAAAAGTACTGGAGACTAGTTCTAAAAGCTCAACACATTTGATGCTTTCAGCACACAGCAGCTGAGCTTTTGTGTGGACTTCAGTGTGGGAACTACTGACCCCCAACGCATTCCCCCAGAAACGTCCATTTCACTCCCTTCCGTTTCCTGGTTTTGATTTTTCTCTCCCTTATCTGTGATTTGAAACCACTACTCATTATTTTAAGTTTTTACAATGGCAATTGTGAGTTAAAAGTGTTGGCTCTATGACTCAAATATCTTTTATGTTTACGTGACATTTTATTTCTGAATTGGTTCCTTCTAAAATGAGAAAGATGGCTAATTGTCCTCCTCTCTTTGAGTGAGAATAGTTTTCCCTGGTTTTATCTATTATATTTTTATCCTTACCACCATTTGAATAAAAGGAAGAGATGAGCTCTTTTAATATTATCACTGAGACTCCAGCAGAATTTTATTTGTAGAACAAGTCATAAGACAGCAAAAGTCTGAAGGTGAATTATAAATGTGTTCGCTGTCACACCTGGAGGTATTCTTGGCACCCTACTGGAGTAGAAAGTAATGATGTATTTGTGTTTATTGAGTTCTTACTCAAACACCACAATTTATTTACTCCTCGTCAGGTCCTACATGCAGGTACTTCACCTTCCCTTGTCTTCCAGCTAACAACACTGGGCACCTGAAGCAGCGCTGGAGGGCTCCACCGTGGGGACCCAGCCAGGACCCCCACAAGTAGCGCCTGCGGTGTCCTTCTGCAAATCGTCCCCTCCTTGTGGGTCTTCGTCATCTCTTGCTAATGTTGTGTAAGTACAGCCTGTCTTCCCAGTCCAGTCTCTCACCTTTCCTTCCACCCTCACTGCAGCTACAGTACTGTTTTAGAACGGGTGTGACAACCTTAATGTGACTAACTGGGTCTCCACTGTCCTCCCAGCAAATTCAACCTCCTCGGCCCTCTTCTGCTTCAGCTTTCCTGTACTCTACGTCCAATTACACAGATTTCTCAACCAGAACTACCTATACTTTCCCATCCTTCTTGAAGCTATTTCCTCTAATTAGACCATGTCATCACCCTGTAACTTCCTATACCTGCCTTCCCAAGCACTTTTCATTTCTTTTTAGTGCTTAGTTGCAGAGTCAAGGCCTTCAGTTTGGCCTCTCACACGCATACTAATCAACTCCAACCCCCATGAAGCACTCTCACAGCCTATTGCGACTCCTGGCTCATGTCTACAGCTGCTGGACTCCACTTCAAAGGCAGGGACCACGGCTTCCACTTCTACATATCCATGTCTAGTCTATTCTCTGTAATCAATAATCGGTTTGAACGAGAAAAACAAAACATGATTAACTCTAAAAGAAAATGCATTATTAATATATTTCTCCAATTATTAGTACTCTCCTATTTCAAACTTTAAACTACTCCATCACAAAATCTCAAAGGTAAAAATAAGCCTCACTGGCAATGAAGCAAGAACTTTCTGAACTCTAAAAAGTGAATTGAGGCCAGGCATGATGGCTTATTCCTATAATTCCAGGACTCAGGAGGCAGAGGCAGGAGGACTGCTATGAGTTCAAGGCTTGCTAGGACACAAAGTGAGCTCAGAGCCTTCCTGAACTACAGAGCAAGACCCTGTCTCAAAAAGAACTGGGTTTGTGGCTGTAGCCAATGTCTTCTTCCCTATTCGTACTCAATAACCTACCAACTCCACTTTCCAATGACTGTAAAAATATGGCCACATTTATTTTTGTAAACTTTGCAAGTCTCAGAAGAGGAATAAATAGCATGATGTACAATGAACTTAAATGAAGATCAACAACGCAATTGTGTGATTACAAACTTAATACATTATCAAAGAACACACACAACAGCATCTGACGCCCTATCAGTATAAACAAAACAGACAGCAAAGCCTCTGTGTTCTTTTTAGACTTCTACAATCTCTCTTTGATTGCTCTGTGGTTCTTCTATGTTATTATGGCTCCTTTATATGGAAAATTTATGATAGTTCACAATACAAGGAAAACTATGTTCATTTATTATAAAGAAGTCAAAAGTGTGGTTCAATTGCATTCAAGTATTTGCAGATTTATTTTAGACTTTTAAATTTCTATTTTGTATTTTCAGAAAGTTTACATTATTTTTCTTCCTGTTTTGCAAAAGTTGGATTGTTTGCAGAGTAGCTAGTTTTACTGTGTGAGTTCTTGGCAATTAGAATTATCACAACACTTTGCTTTTTGTCTTCAGTCTAACCTTTCAAAATGGTAACAGCGAGAACGTTGCTCCTAAAAGTACACTTCTCTATGGAAACTCAAGTAACGACGAACTGACTGTTAAGTCAGGATAATTTAAGGCAAGACAAACCATAATGTTCACATGGAAATGAAAATACATAGTATAATTATTATAAAACAGAGAGAGAAAGAGGGAGGGAGGGAGAAGGGAGAGGAGGGGTGAAGGGTGAAGGGAGGAGGGAAGGGAAGGGAAGAAAGAAGAAAGAAAACACGGATTTTTAAAAGGAAAATTTCCTACCACGACTTGGCCTTTCGGTGCTATCCGCGTTGGGGAAATACTCCTCCCCAGCGCTGCTCAGTTCCTGCGCCAACACCCAGTGTGACTCTTCCGGGGGAAATGGCTCCCAGCCGCAGAAACCAGACTCAAAGTCACAGGCCAGATGATTTGCTGTTCAGTGTGGAAAAGACAATCAGAGAGCATGCTGGAACACCGACTTTACATAAACCAGCCAACAGGAGGGCAGCAGTGTCGTCTGCTGTGCAGAGAAGTTTTCCAGCGAGCACAATAGCTTCTTCTCCCCTCATCTTCCTGAATTTTCCATGTTCTGTACAGGATGTGGCGTCTGCAAGCTTCTGTCAACCACTATGGCACACTCCACTTAACCACCTCCACTGTGTCAACACCACCACAAATTCTAGGGCTTCCAGTGAGTTACCGATTCACCTGCCAACTACCAAACTTCTGAGACTTTTTAAAAAAATACTTTTAAAAGAAGACTTAAATCAATCCTGCATATCTGAAGAATTTGAGGTCAACTGCTCAGTACTCATTTCACTATTCTACTTATTTTCATTTTTCCAAATTAAATGCCTTGCCACTTTAAACCTGCAGGTAAAGTGGATGTTCTTTCTATTGCTTTTCTTCTCTTACTACATAATTTAATACTTGGTGGGAATTTCAATTACCGCATTTATTACAAAAGAAAGGGTTTTAAAGAAAGTCAGGGTTTGGGCAACGTTTCATAAACATCTTCTCCAGCTTTGACACCAAATTATTGAGAAAAACAGCAGATTATAGAGTACCAGGAAGTGAACTGGAACTCAGCAACTTGATTTGTGCTTTGGGGAGATTAGTTTTGATCACTAAATTTCCTTTTCCTAAAGTAATAATCATAGTAGTATCAGCTTCTCTTAGGTCCCAGGGCTGGAGGTAATTTAATACAGTGAACTTAATGCTTAATTTCCAAACACTTCTCTCTATGCAGAGGCACTCTGGTATCAGGCAGGGAGGGGAAATACCATGTGTCAGAGTTCTGACACGTTCCCTGAGATCATAACGCTGTGATATTTAACAACAGATATTTACCACTGAGTTCCAAGAACATGCCACGAACTCTCACAAAATACATAAAAGAAAATCATCAAAACATAAAGGTTTTTCCAAAATGTACAAGTATTTAACATATTACATGTGATGAGGCATTTAATGGGTACAGTATGCATTTGATCTTCCTGACTTTAATATTTATTACTTCACCTTAACCCTTTTGAATATGTAAAGGAAACATTATTAATGGAAAATGTCAACTTAGGTACCTGAATTTGACTTATATGTTACAGAGCAGTTAAGTTCTAGAATATTCAATTTTGCTGAATCCTTTTGATTGTACTGAAATAAATGTCACTGGTAAAAATAGAGAAATTCCCCAAGATTTTCACAAAGGGGATTGCAGAGCACTGCTTTCAAAATTTTCATGGAGGGCTCAGCATGTCATTCAGTGGTGCCATGCCCTGTCTTGCAAGCACAAGGTCATGAGTTCGATCCCTGGTACCACACAAAACAGAACAATGCAAAAATTTTTCAAAGTGATAGATTTTTTAAATTAATTTTCACGTTTCAAAGGACAGAGTATGTGTAGTGTCCTACAAAAGGCATTGATTATTGACATTATAATGATGGAACAGCTAGATATGAAAAGAAACTTTGAACTTTTGTCTTAAAGCTGCATTTCAACATTTATACAATTTGTAGTTATTTTTATCTTGACATTTGTTTTTAACTTTCTATGATTGTAAAATATATTTCATTATCTCTCAACAAGTAAGTGATATGACATTGCTCACAACTTTAGTGAAATTCATTTTGGAGTAGATCAATGAGAACAATAGTTTCTAACTGCGACAAAGCTTTCACACACTGAGCCACGGCAGCGTATGGGTACAAGAAAAATTTCATAGTGGTAACTGGAAAAAAACTTCTGGATCATCAAAATCAACTATTTATGAACCTTCCTCTTCGACTCTTCATGATACAAGAAAAAACTCATGTGTGGGTAGTGAATGAGAAACATTTCATTTGTGAAGATATAACAGATTTTTAATACATATATATAGAGAGAGGACATATACATTTTAATATTACATAATAAATATTTTGTTTTAAATTTATTGAAAACGTAAGTATCATAACTATGTTTCACTTTTCTTTTTTTTTGAGACAGGGTCTTGTTTTTGTAGTTTCTGGCTAGCCTTGAGCTTACTATGTAGCCCAGGTGAACCTCAAACTCACAATAATCCTCCTGCCTCTACCTCCCGAGTGCTGGGATTACAGGCGTGAGCCACCACACCTGGCATTTTTCTATGTGGTTACCAGGATTGAACCAAGGACCTTGCGCTTGCAAGGCAGGTGCCAGAACCACTGAGGAAAATCCCCAGCTATACTTCACTTTTAAGCATACTGATGACTTCCTTTCCCTTTAGAATCAATAATCAAGAAGATTTTTTAAAAATATAAAACCCTACTAGGGATGATATTTTTGTAAAAATTATATCAACTACACAAGGTCTTTGGTTTACACTATTTCCCTTGAATATGGTACTACATCTCTTTTTGCAGATGTACACTTATCAATTAAATCCTCTAAAAAAGCCTACCATAAAAATGTATTTTTCCCACACAGAATTTCCCAAATTATTTTGGGTTCAACAATAATTGGTCCATCCTGCCATCCTTTGGAACACAGTAGAACAGTATTTATAGACTTTTTTTATGCCTTAATAAGAATGACTTAGATATATCAAGATAGATAGATAGACAGACAGACCAACCCACACATATTTAAGGCAGTGAACATATACGTATTTGCTCTTTTAATAATTTTAAGTATGAATTTCTGCAGCACTACGTATGCTCCCACTATTGAATAACTCTCACCCCCATCAATCTCCAGGACTTTTCACTTTCCCAGATTGAAACTCCACACCCAGGCAGCAAGAACCACTTCGACCCTTCCCCTTGGCTGAACCACCTCCAGTGCACCCGGAGCCTCCCTGAACCCAACCTGTCTTGGTACCTTTTGACAGTAGAGTCAAACACTATCCACCTTTCTCTCTGGCATAGTTCACTTAGTATAACGTAGTTGAGATTTATCCATGTTGGCACTCACATCTGAAAATTACTTATATTCCTAAATATTTATCTGGTGTATACATTTCAGTATGTTTGTCACAGTTATATCTTAATAATGTTGACATAGACGTTTTTCATGTATCACACTTCGCTGGGTTTTCCAAGTTGACTCACAAATGGAGCTGTATCTAGAGCATATAAAGTGATGGTGTGATATGTGTACACACGGTGAAACACACAGCATCATGAAAGTAGCAAATACATCCATCAGCTTTTGCATCTGCCAGCTGTGTGTGATGAGGACACACCTAAGAGCTACTCTGTTAGCAAATTTCAAGCACGTTACACTGCTAACTGCTTTCCCCATTCGGTACATTAGGGCCTCAGACCTTCATGTTACACAGTACTCCTCACTTAGTGTCACTCACCGACATCGGCTGCCGTGCCATGGCTCCTCTACTGCTTCTGTGAGTTGGACTGTTGTCAGACCCCGCAGTTCACATGGTCCTGCAGCACTTGCCCTCCTGTTTCACTCAGCACACTGCCTCTAGGTTCATGTTTGTTATTGCACATAGTAGGGTCTTTTTTAATTGCAGAAGGAAACCCCCATAGGGCTTACTTTCTAACCCACTCATCCACCCACACACTTGGGCTACTATATCTTGGCTATGTGAGTAATGCTGTGATAAACAATGGGAATAGAGATCTGTTTGAATCTTCCTGTCCCTTTTTTACATAGGACCATGTAAGCGGAAGTTAAAAATCTATTTGCATATAGGATCTTGGTTCTCCAAGGGCCTGGGGAAGTAAAGAAAGTCCATCTTGAGAGGATTCTGAATAGACTGCCTTTAGTTTTTGTGTCAGTTTTTTCCTTTTATTTGCATCTGTTTCTCCCCTCAGCTTTCCTCACTTTGCAAGCCTCTTTGGCACAAGCGGTTCCCAAAGCTTAACAGGCAGATGAGTTGCGAGTTGCCCAGGACCCTGGTACAGAGCAGCTTTCAGCTCCGTCAGGTTGGGCGAGGCCTCAGGCTTTGCTTTCTGAACCAGTACTCAGATGTTACTGCTGATGCATGCTCAGAGTTCACAACAGAAGCACAGCCACGACGGCAGCAAACCCTGCCAGCACGATGCAGTCATGTCGCCCAGAAAGGCACAAGCGAGAAGTTCAGTGACTATACTTCTCACCAGGCAAACTGGCAACGAAAGCACTCAAGTAAAGACTGTCTGCTCTGGACAGCCAGGCTGGCTCACGAATACCAAGTGACAACCTTTTATATTCATGTTTACTGTGGCTCCAGCACATGGCTGGTACTCCCGGGGCTAATCAAACTGCATGTAGAACACATCCTGTCCTAGAGATTCATTCTAAAGGGGGGCAAAAGAAGATAGAAGGCACCACTATGTTTGTGCTTATGAACTTGTAAGCTTTCTCAAAAGTTTAAATTCTAAAGGAGGGCCTCTCCTCCCATATGAATATATTCATGTATTTGCATGTGTTTTTATGTATACATTAAAGAATTCAGTACAGCATCCAGTACAAATTTATATGAAGTTTAATAATTTAACTCATTTATGGAAATAAATTCCCTATAGCAAAAATTAGCAGAGAAATATTTACATGAAAGAGTCCTTTGGACATGACAATTGAATCCAACAGGAGTGCATGGGTGTGCGTGTGTCTACATAAAACAGCCAATGGCTACAGTTTTACATCATAACCCCTATGATCAATCAAGAAAACATTACAAACGTTCATGTCATGGGAGCTTACATTATTTGGAAAACTTAAAAGATTATCATGTAACACTATTTTTGAGAAGCACATATATCTTTCCCTGTCTCCCAAAAGAAACAGCTGAATAATATTAACATCAGCTATATTTTTAAAAGTTAACTAAGTAAACAATAAAGTGTTAATACAGAAGAAAAAAGGTAAAATATGTCTACATTGAAATGCTAACATATCTGCTAGTAATCTCTGAAAGAATTCAATTAAGAAAATATATTAATATTGAACAGGAGTGGTGAGAGTGGACATCTTTGTCTTGTACCTGATCTTAGCAGAAAAGGTTTATTTTTAACCATTTAGGGTGAGCTGGCTGTTGGTTTCTCTTTTATTAGTTTGAGATACAGTCCATCTATTCTAATTTTCTGCAGGGTTTTGATCATAAATGGGTGGACTTTGTCAAATGCTTTTTCTGCGTCTATTGAGGTGACCATATGGTTTTTGTCCTTGAGTCTGTTAATGTAGTGTATTACATTTATTGATTTACGTATGTTGAACCATCCCTGCATCCCTGCAATGAATCCAACTTGGTCAGGGTGTATGATGTCCTTAATGACTCTCTGTACTCTGTTTGTCAGTATCTTTTTTTTTTTTTTGAGACAGGGTCTTCGCTTTGTAGTTCAGGCTGGCCCTGAGCTCAGCCTCAAACTCACATCACAGCAATCCTCCTGCCTCTGCCTCCGAAGTTCTAGGATTACAGGCGTGAGCCACCACCACCCGGCACTGTAGTATGTGGTACTGCTTCCTGCTGGGCATGAGTCTCCACGCCCAGTATTGTTATGTGGTTACCAGGGATCGAACCCCTGGGTCCTTGTGCTTGCAAGACAGGTGCCGGAACCAATGAGCTATATCCCCAGCCTTGTTTGTCAGTATCTTATTGAAGATTTTTGCATCAATGTTCATTAGGGAGATTGGCCTGTAATTCTCTTTTATGGTTGGGTCTTTCTCTGCTTTTGGAATAAAGGTAATGGTTGCTTCCAGAAATTTATTTGGGAGTGCTGCTCCTCTTTCAATTTCATTGAAGAGTTTGAGAAGTAGTGGTGTTGTGCTAGAAACATTAGCCACAGAATTAGGCAAGAGAAAGAAATAAAAGGAATAAAGATAGGAAATGAAGAAGTTAAATTGTCAGTATTTGCTGATGACATGATACTCTACCTAGAGGATCCTAAAAACTCAACCAAGAGACTGCTAGACCTAATCGCCAAATTTAGTAGTGTAGCTGGATACAAGGTTAATGCTCAAAAATCATTAGCCTTTATATACACAAATAACAGATTCACTGAGCAAGAAACTAGAGAATCAATCCCTTTCACAGTAGCATCCAAAAAAATGAAATATCTAGGAATTAATCTAACAAAGGATGTAAAAGACCTCTACTCTGAAAATTACAGCACTCTAAAAAAGGAGATAGAAGAAGATACCAGAAAAATGGAAAAACATCCTCTGTTCCTGGGTTGGAACAATCAGTATCATCAAAATGGCTATACTCCCACAACTATTATATAGATTCAACACAATCCCAATTGAACTCCCAACAGCATATTTCACAGATCTAGAGAAAATAATTCAAAATTCATCTGGAATCACAAAAGACCTAGAATACCAAAAGCATTTCTAAGCAAAAGGACATGACGGGGGTGTATTACGATCCCCAGCTTGGAACTATACTACAAAGCCATTGTGATAAAAACCACATGGTACTGGCAAAGCAACAGACCCAAGGACCAGTGGAGTAGATCAGAAGATCCAGAAACAACTCCAGACACACTACGCTATCTCATTTTTGACAAAGGAGCCAAATACCCTCAGTGGAGGAAGGACACCCTTTTTAACAAATAATGCTGGAAAAACTGGACTTTAACCTGCCAAAGGCTAGACCTAGCTCTTTCACCATGTACTAAAATAAAATCAAGGTGGATTAGGGATCTAAATATTAAAACAGACACACTAAACCTGCTACAAAACAGGTTAGGTGAAACTTTTAAGACATTGGTTTAGGGAAAGATTTCATGAACAAATCCTCTATGGCACGAGAACTGGTAGAAGAAATTGATAAATGGGATCTCATCCTATTGAGAGGTTTCTGCACAGCAAAAGAAACCACCAGCAAAGCAAAAAGGCAACCAACAATATGGGAAAGAATCTTTACCAGCCATTTCTGAGACAAAAGGGGTTACTATCTAGAATGTATAAAGGGCTTTAAAAAATAGGTCCACCCAAATTTAATGACCCAATTCAAAAATGGGCATGTGAAAAGAACAGACACTTGTCAGAGGAAGAAATAAAAGCAGCTAAGAAGCATACGAAGAAATGTTCAACATCACTAGTCATTCGAGAGATTCAAATGAAAACAACATTAATATTTCATCTCACTCCACAAACAATGGCTACAATCTCAGAATTAGCCAGCAACAAATATTGCTGAAGCTGCAAAGAAGGAACCTTTCTCCACTGTTGGTGGGAATGTAGACTCATTCAAACCCTGTGGAGATTCATCAAAAAACTACAATTAGAGGTACCATTTGACCCTGCTATTCCTCTGCTACATATACACACAAAAGAATTAAAAGATTCATATCATAGTGACATATGTGCACCCCTGTTTATAGCAGCTCAGTTTGTGATTGCTAAATCTTGGAAACAACCAAAATGTCCATCAACTGGAGACTGGATAAAGAAGTTGTGCTTCTTCTACAGAACAGAGTACTACTCTATCATAAAAAAAATGAATAGTTTGAAACATTTATACTTAAATGGACGTACCTTGAGGACATCCTCATATGTGAAATAAATAGGTCACAGAAGTGTACGGGGGCCGGGGAGTTAGCTCAGTGGTTCCGGAGCCTGTTTTGCAAGCGCAAGGGCCCGGGTTCAATTCCCCAGTAACCACATAACAATGCTGGGTGTGGAGACCCACACCCAGCAGCAACCAGTACCACATACCACAGTGCCGGGCGTGGTGGCTCACGCCTGTCATCCCAGCACTCGGGAGGCAGAGGCAGGAGGATTGTGATGTGAGTTGGAGGCTGAGCTCAGGGCCAGCCTTAACCACAAAAAGCAAGACCCTGTCTCAAAAAAACCTAAAAAAAATAATAATAAAAAATAAAAAAGTGTAAATATCGTATCTTTTTTCTGTTATGAGAAAATGAAGATGTAAATGAATTCTAGAATGTATGTTATATATTGTGAAACAGAAAATACTCAAAGAGAAATGAGGTGAAGGAGGAAAAACAATGCGCTTATAACAAAAAGGAAAGGAAATAAAATTTATGTATATAGGGGGTGGGGGTGGTAGAGTGGGTAGGGCTATGGAAAAAAATGAGAATTAAGTTGTGTCATATACTGGCACAAATCCCATTGTTAAGTGCAAACACAATGTGTATATGTAATGTACCAATAAAGATTTCAATTAAATATATACATGTGTATATATACATATGTGTATATATATACACACACACAGATACACATATATATGCACACATATATAAAATATACACATTATATAAATTATATAATACATATTTATATATGTAACATATAATACAAATATATATATTATGTTTTATATGTATAATACATCATATGATTTATACTATATAATATATATTATGTATATCATGATATATAATGCATTATATGCAATTATTTTGTATATAATATATAGAATACATATAATATAATATATAATATAATATATAATATATATTGTATTATATTATATAATAATATATGTATTATATATTATATAAATATGTCATTTATATATTTTATGTGTGTGATGTATTATATAAAATTTGTATATTAAATATATTTATTATATAAAATATATATAACAATGACAGCACAAGGAATTATTTAAGGGGAAACTATAAACTTTTAAATGTACAATGGAAAAAAATTTATTTTTCAGCTACTTAGACTTACAGAACCTATAAGATGAATTTTTCAAAAAGAAATGGACCAAAATATGCATAAAAATATTGATATAAAGCATAGAAAGGAATATGATACCCAATAGAAAAAAAGAGTCTCATGTTAC
The DNA here is from genome assembly GCA_004026965.1 of Petromus typicus. Lineage (NCBI taxonomy): Eukaryota > Metazoa > Chordata > Mammalia > Rodentia > Petromuridae > Petromus > Petromus typicus. Next base: position 21,843 of record PVIR01016277.1, on the reverse strand, counting down.
TCTTCTTTAATGAAAGAAGAACACCACACAAAAACTTCACTGAGATCATATTGTTTCCCAGATTATTTGGCTTCAAGCAAAGCATTTGAGAAATTAACTCAGCTGCTGTTTGCAATGAGGGCAGGAGAGGATTTCTCCCTTGTTCTCATTCCTCCTCGCAGGGTCTCTACATTGTTCTTACTAAAACCCGTGGTCCTCCATCAAGAAAAGAACGTTCTACAAAGATCTTTTCTGCAAGAAGCTAACATTTATCTTACTGCAATATTTCCTACTGTTCAACGAAATATCTCCTTATTTTAGGGTTTTATGTTAAAACACTACAGCAAAGTAAATGTCAAAATGTTAGCATATTTTAAATTCCCTGATTTGCGACATACACAACAGATTTAGTTGGAATTCATGGTTTCTCAAAAGACGCAAGAATCCTGGTTGCTAAGTTACCTCCTATGAGAACCATCATGGTGCTTGTAAATTAAATTTCATTTTCTTTGAAAAATGACTAGGTTTAAACAGTCATTCTTTCATCGAAGACTCCACAAGAGGCTTGAAGGTGCTGCCCTCGTGACTGCCAAGGGTGGCTGAGGTAATCCTCGTACCATCATTTCACTTTCTCTCCACAACTTTCAAGATAATTGGTCAATTATGGGAGAAAAAACATATACTTAACAATTGTTAGCAACCCATAATATGTATGTCTAAAGAGAAGGACAAGGAGCTTCCCTCAGACTTCCATTTTATTCTTTGACACAATGCATACACATTCCTGCACACAAACACAAGTCTGGCACTATTTACTTGTAGAAGAAATGCAGAGATTGCGTTTGCAATCCTAGCAATGTGCACTGAGAGTAAAGAAGCACAGACTAGGCCCGGGGAATTAGCTCAGTGGTTCTGGCGCCTGTCTTGCAAGCACAAGGGTCCCAGTCTGATCCCCAGTAACCACATACAACAATACTGGGTGTGGTGTCTCACGCCCAGCAACAATCAGTACCACATAGCACAGTCCCAGCTGTGGTGGCTCACACCTGTCATCCCAGCATTTGGGAGGCAGAGGCAGGAGGATTTCTATGAGTTCAAGGCTGAGTTCAGGGCCAGCTTGAACTACCAAGTGAGACCCTGACTCAAAAAACAACAAAAAAAGTATCATCAGACCAGCAAAAGGTAATGCTATTCATTTCAGGGCAAAAATATTCAAGCATCTTATTTTACAGAAATTAACTACCTTCACAGGCACATAGACTATCTTAAATCCAAACTTTGTTAAATAGGGCAGGTACACAAGGAAGCTATTGGTTCACTTACAGCAAGTCGATGTGGATTGTTGGGCACTGCATGGGCCACGGAAACAAGCAAACTCTTCCACAGAGCAGGGCAATCTGGACTGGTCCTGTCCACGAATCCACAGCCGATCCAGTCCAATGAAACTCCTCTGGTTCAAAATAACACCTTCAAAAATAATCTGCAGGGAGAAAATGAGCAATCTATGAACTTGTAATCTCTCTTAACAGACAGATACCCTACAGAATGATAGATTGAACAATAAAAGCTGTTTAAGAAACAGCCAAGGACATGGACAGCAGAGCTCCCATTTTGTAAACTCAGTCCACACCCCCAACGCACTGCTTCACTAAGACTTTTATTTTACTTTAATTTACTTTTGTCATCACTGGGGATTGAACTCAGGACCTTGTGCTTGCAAGGCAAGCAATGGCGCCACTGAGCTAAATCCCCAGGCCTAAGACTTTTGAGGAACTAGCCAAGAAGAGTGAAATGTCAGCCTCTCATTTAACCAGCCAAATGCCCTGAAGCACAAATGTGCAACTCGGGCATTATCATCACAGTTACTGCTTCCATGCAAAGGAAAAGGTACTTAAACAAGTGCTATAACTGAGCCTGAGTTTTTAATTACTAAAACTAATATTTGAATAATGGGAAGTAGGATGCTGATAGTGACCTAACCTAAAAAGAATTTAAGAGTAAAAATATAAAAATCAATTAACTTTCAGAAAAGAATACTTTTTCTAGTGAGAATAAAAATGTCCCTTAAGAAACTACTAGCTATTCTGGAGCGATGCAGTATTAACCAGTGAAACAGCCTTACCTTGCAGTCACATGTAAGACAGTGTCAAAATACTGCTGTGCCCAGAGGTTCTACCAAAAACAATGATTAATAACACTGAGCATACAGAAGAATAAATAACTGGCTATCTGGTCAACACTCCCCTGCTGTCCAATTTAGGAGCTAATAGTTAATTATATTTATTCAATTTTAATGAGTTAAAATTGAAATGCATTTTCTCAGTCTCATTAGCTACATTTCAAATGTTCAAGTAGCCTGTTTTACTAGTAGCTGCCACACTGAACAGCACAGATAGGAATTTTCCATTCGCGCAGAAAGTTCTAATGAACATGAACTACATGTTAAAAAATAAAGGGTTGATAAAAGAATTAAGATATGTCATATACACGTACGGACACCCCGTAAAGAATGTTATCATTATATATTGGAAAGATGTACTAATATAAAATTAAAACTATAAAAAGATTAAAATGAAAATTAAATCATGTCTACTCCTAAGAACACTTTACATTCTGCTATTCATTTTTCCCCCAATCAATGTCATACATATGAAAATTATTAGGCTTGTAGCTATATATATAGCAGCAAGAAGTCAAACATACAGAAATAATCATTTTGGTTTTCAAAATTTGATGAGTTTCACTTAGATCTCTAAGGTCTGTTGTTATTGAAAAGTTCATTACATTTCATATGCACTTAGAAGTCTATAAATAAATCCCATACTTACATCCCTCACATTTTATTTCATCTTTGAATCAAATAACAAGATAAACTATAATCTTAGGTTTGAGGAAACAGAATGAGACTCATGGAGTATGTTTTTTCAGAAGTCACAGAGATAAATGCCAGCTTTTAGATGAATTAAAATTAAAATAGTATCAAAACATTAACTCAGAAATGTAACCTGTGATTTTAAACTTCAAACTCACTTCAAAATTTATATGACGAAGAATTTCAATTACAAGTATATATAGTAGTAAATATCCACATGCCAGTTTGGAGGAGTTCGTCCCTCCAACACCTGGAAAACGTACAAGGTATATTATGAATGAAGTTTGTTTGACAAGCTATCCATAAAACCATCCTCTCTTAAAATTCACACCCAGGCATAAGTAGACCTGTATGCTGTGTGCAATACAAAACCTCATGTTAAGGTTTTAAGAGGTGGCATTCATTGAGTTTCTCTGGGCATACCTACATGTCAAATGTATCTTGACATAGATACAATTACCAAGTGTCATAAAGACATGAACTACTGCATTCAGAATATTTACATATATATTCCACACATTTTTTTTTTTTTAGGTTTTTGGAGACAGGGTCTCGCTTTGTGGTTCAGGCTGGCCCTCAGCTCAGCCTCAAACTCACATCACAATCCTCCTGCCTCTGCCTCCCGAGTGCTGGGATTACAGGCGTGAGCCACCACGCCCGGCACTGGTATGTGGTAATGGTTGCTGCTGGGTGTGGGTCTCCACACCCAGTATTGTTATGTGGTTACCGGGGAATCGAACCCGGGCCCTTGCACTTGCAAGACAGGCGCCGGAACCACTGAGCTAACTCCCTGGCCCCCATATTCCACACATTTTAAACATCAGCTTACCATTTATCATATTTAAATTAACACTGTTTCATGTGGGACCAGATCTGGAATTGCTACATAGAGAATGAATGATACAGATTGGATCAAGAGTAGACACTGGTTCCTCTGCTCCTGGGATATCTGCTCTGCTAAGGGCCAGAGGTATATAATTACTACTCTCACAGACACACAAGTCTACATTCTTAATTTAAATGCTAATTCAAATTCAGTAGCTGATGACAAATTCACCACTGCAAAACTAAAAGTGAAACTTCTGATTAAAAATACTTGTTTATTCCCTTTTATACCTTAAATCTCTTCAGACCTTCTGGTATTAACACATCTGCTTTTGTCCAGGCACTCTGATTTGATGAACTGTATGTCCAAAGTATTTCTTCTTCCTTTGATTTAAAGAAAAAGACATTCTGCTTTCACAGATATATTATATATACTCCATATATTTTGTACTATGTCACATACCTGTACAATGATCCACTGCTAATTTCCAAGATATGTACAATGGCCACTATACAATATAAAGTAGGACACTTAAAAAGTCTGTGATATACCCCATAACTGTTTTTACAGTATTACTCTTTATGAGTTATGGCCTTGCTTTCAAGATCTGAGATAATCCCTTTTTTTTTAGATCTTAGCAAACACTCGTTAATTAATCTGACATTTCCCTGAAAAAGACAAAGCATAGTGTTTATAATACAGGATGTATTTATTTTTCACATATAAACATATTGACAACATGCAGAATAACATACCTATGTTTCAGAGTGTGCTCTGAGACTGACCCTGTTGGCTTCTACCATGAAACAGAAAACAAAGGACGGGGATACCTGCTTGTAGCTCTAATGACACATGACCTAATTCTTCACTCACAGAAGCATTTATCTCCTCACTCTGATTCACTATTTCACTCACATTCAAGACTGTCTAGAAATGAATCTATTTCCCACTTAGTCCTATACATGCCAAAGTCTACTCTGAATTTCTAATCTAAATACTTTGGAAGGTAAGCTAAATCCAAAAAATACACTGCATGTCGGTACTCATACCTAACAACTAGTAAAACTTCAACACAACACCACACATGAGATGAACATATTCTTAGCTGACAGAGTCCATGTCACAGCAGGATGAACTAGCTATAAAAGGTGAGATGTACAACAAATTCTTCCAATACTTCCCTGCACATTTTCATTTATTTATCATGGAGACATCGGGGCCCTCCACAAATACTTTTAATGACACTGTTTAGCACGTTTCTCTCATCGCGTCTCCCATTGCTCACTTCACAAGAAAAATTTAGAGCAATTGTACCATTTTTCCACAATGTCTCACTGATTTTTGTGTGTTTCATTTGAAGATAAAAGCATTTGTGCTTTATTCAAGAGAAAGCTAGAGTTCCTCCCAAACTTGTAGTCTGTTACAGATTTAGTTAATGGCACACTATGAATGAGTCCTAGTCTTTTCTACCTTATTTTTTTAATCACATAAAGAATGGTACAGAAAAACAACTTGCCTCAACTAAGAAAAGAAAGCTTTTGTTTATTTGCTTACTCTATGTATTTATTTTTAACAGCTGTCAATGTAAAAAAAAGAAACTTGCAACCTTGAAAAGTTTTTCACCTCCTAATTTCCCTATTATCTTAAAATCATTCATAACATTTGTAACCCATCTTTGCTTTTCCCCTCCCGCCTCCCAGTTCCCTTTCCTCTTTGAACACTTTCTTCCTATTTCACATTACCTATTACACATTTTAGACCTCACTTATACTTTTAGTTTCTTAACTAGAAAAATGACATGGTATTTACACAAGTGTGTCCTATTTACTTCACTTTTGAGTATGGCTTTAAGGTGCATCCATCTAGCTATAGATGTCTCTAACTTATCATTCTGTATGGCCAATTAATACACCATGTTATTAAAAAAATACATCTGCTTTATCCAGTCTCCAGTTAATGGGAATTTGGACTGTTCCCAAACCTTAGTTATTACAAACTGTGTCACTATACAAAGCTTATGTATACAGTAGGATGGAGAGGTTGAAGGCATAGAAAGGGGAAAAAAAGTAAGAATAAAGATGTATCATGTAAAGCTACAATCTCTCAATGATGACTGTGAAGATAATGTACACTGAAAATGTACCAATTAAACTCAAATTAAAAACTTCAGTATCTTTAAATCATAAAGAAGTCAATCAATAAAAAACATTAAAACTCTTTGCTCCCTGACCCAAATCAATAATTCTTATTTACTTTTCAACACACATATTTTTACTACATTTTGTAGGGATGTCAGCCTATATCCTCCTCTTTTCCAATGAAGAAGTCAAAGTTGCCAAATTCAAGGTTGTTTGTTTTTTAAAAATTTTCTATAAGGTATTTCCTTTTGAAATTTTGTGTTCATGTTATTTACCACTGGATTTAGAAAACATGTAAAAAGTTTCTCAAGGGAGTCACCCCAGATCCATGTCTTCTGCCATGGAACATCTCAAAAGAAAAAAAAAAAGGTGGGCCGGGGATTTAGCTCAGTGGTTCTGACACCTGCCTCGCAAGTGCAACGGCCCAGATTCGATCCCAGTAACCATATACAGTAATGCTGTATGTGGTGACTAATGCCCACCAGCAATCAGAACCATATACCACCGTGCCAGGCGTGGTGGCTCCCATCTGTCATCCCAGCACTTAGGTGGCAGAGGCAGGAGGATTGCCATGAGTTCAAAGCTGAGCTCAGAGGCAGAGTATATTACAAAAGCGAGACCCTGTCTCAAAAAAAAATTTAAAAAGGGTGGGCTATTGTAATTATCATTAATATTTTATAAGTGACAGAGATCTATTCCAAAAATAGCCAGATAGTGTAAATTAGAAGTGTGACACATTTAAGCAGCCTCTGAAGAGTACTTTTTACTATGTATTTCCTAACTGTCCAATTCTAAAGTCCTCTGGAAATGATCAGTATGACCTTTCATGTACTCATTAAATCTGAGCATGCTCAGACTGGCAAAAAGCATTCTATTTACCAAAGACACAAATGACATTTTCATCGGAGATATTCTTTAGATGATACATTCAGAGTCCTTCTGAAGTTTGTGACAAAGCACCAATGTTTGTCTTAAATGCATTTTGATGCAGAATTTTCAGCAGTGACCACTAAGCTACATGTGTGCTGGATGACAAGAGGGCCGGGAAAGACAACTGACCTGCAGAACGTGCAGCCACAAGTTCCACCAGTCGACACTCTCTTAACTGGATACCAGTTGGTTCTAGTTAATACTCTAGCTCGGATCAGCTGACTTCACTACTTTCTTTATAACGTGCATCATGAACTCGTTAGGTCTACTGTTATTAGATTAAGTGGAATCTGAAGACAGTTTGTCCTCATTCATCTCTTGTCCAACTCTAAAGCCACCAGAAGAATGACACTGTTCACTTTCAGTCGATTGTAACTCTATTATACATATTGAAATTTTAAAACTCCATCACTGCTGTTCAGGTTATGTTATGTAATCCCTGAGATTAAAACATGTGACTGAAATTTCTAACTACATTTAGAATACACTTTTGACATAAATGATTATACATTAGTTAATTCTATGTGAATAAAGCTATCATAGGGTCTTATTTTTTGAGTAGCTTCAAAGAGGATTTAAACTTTATAAAATCAGTCTAGAATTTTTTTTACTATGCTTTTATTGAAGGCAGAAACTGGAAATTACAGAAGGCTATAGATTACCTGATGTATCACTGGCCCTCATTTACCCGAGTATGGGGGAACAGGTGACAATAACTAAATTATTGGGGCATGAATAATATTTGGATAAAGTTTAGCTTTTGATTTTTAGTTTTGAGGGGATTTTGTGTTTTATAGGATTGCTACCATTTTATAGAAAGTTGTGTTGTGTACACCGAGTTGGGAAATGTTTTCTTCCCTCTGCCTCTACCTATGCAACTTAATACATTAAGTAAAATAGATTCAACAGATGTAGACCAGTTTGCTATGAATTACTACTGACCAAAAGTCCCAAAAATATAACATAGTTACATAATGCTAAACGTTGTGCCTCATCCAATAACAAAGAAGCATGTATTATTATCTCTAATGAGAATATCAATCCAACTGCACATCAGAAAACTGTTGAGTATCTCTAAAAGCTGGAAAAGAGACAAGCAGAACTCTTGAGGACATAGAGGTAGGCAACAACGTCATGAACAAAACTTGAACAGCATGAAAAATAGTATGAAGGATCAATAACTGGGATCTCACCCTACTAAACAGTTTTTGCAGTACAAATTACCAACAGAGTGAAGAGATGACCAACAGAATGGGGAAAAGTTTTAGCCAGTAGTCTCCCAGATAGAAGACAAATCTCTAGAATATATAAAAAGTTGAAAAAAAATCAGACCTTTCAAACTTAAAGACCCAATCCAAAAATAGGCATTTTAACTGAACAGACACTTCTCAGATGAAGTAGAAATCGCAAACAAGTATACAAACATGGAAAAATGTTCAACAATACTAGTCATCTGAGAGTTGCAAATTAAAATAATACTGAGACTACATCTCACTCCAGAAAGAATGGCTGCTATGAAGAAATCAGCCAACAATAAATTCTGGGGGTTGTGGTAAAAAGGGAACCCTTCTCCTCTGTTGGTGAAAATGTAGACTGGTGCAACCACTGTGAAGATCGGTGTGGAAATTCCTCAAAAAACCAAGATTAGAGGTTCCATTTGAGCCAGGTATTTCCCTCCTGGGTACCTTCCCAAAAGAATTAAAAACATTATACCACTGCAACATACACACAGCCATATTTATAGTGGCACAGATTGTAACAGCTAAATTCTCGGAAAGAGCCCAAATGTCTATCAACCAATGAATGGATAATAAAAGATGTGGGTTTTTTTTTTTTTAAACAACTCAGCCATAAAGAAAGATAAACCTGAGACATTTATTGCTAAATAGATGGAAGTTAATGACTGTTCTCAAGTGAAATAGATTGGATACATATGTGTAAATTTAACATTATCTCTCTGGTGTGAGAAACTGAAAGGGCAACTAAGGACCAGATGTATCACTGATAATACAAAATAGGAACAAAAATATTCAAGAGCAAAGGGAAACTGTGAAGGGGGGAAGGAGAAAAAAGGAAGGACATGAAAAAAAGAGAAAAGGAAAAATAGAAGCAACAGCTTTGTGAATAAGGGGAGGGGCAGGTATAGGAAAGGGGAGAAATTGGGAGAAAAGAGGCTTCAAATATACGGTACAAATTCTCTTTGATAAATGTGATAATTACGTATATCTAAATTGCATCAGCAAAATTAATTTTTTACAAAGTAAGGAAAAGGTTAAAAAATAAAAAGGAAGACCAAAGATGATGAAAACGGTAGAAAAAGCAAAGGAAGAGAAGATGTAAAAGATTTCCCAGAATATTCAAATATCTTGGTAATAAAACAGACCTGAAGGAAATGCTATTGGCCGACTGTTCATGACACCAAATAAATATAGGTGAAAAACCCCATTGAAATAATAAGTGTGGCTCATACCATATAAAAGCTTTAACTGGGTTTATTGAACGCATCCTGAGACAGAGGAAATTCATGCAGGTGTCTTTACGGTCTTCCCTTCTTCCAGTGTCAGAACTTCTGTAAGTACTGTCCAATGTTGCCAATTGCTAGAATGATTGGTATTTACCCCTATGAATGATTTATTCCCACCTATAAATATTTTTTCTTCACAAGAAAGACTGTCAAAGTGCTAGTATATTTTCCCTCTGGTAGAGGATTACTTTTAGGGGCCTGGATTTGTTTGATTCACTGGCATTATCTTCACAATTTTCTACTTTTTATTCGAAAGACTCATCTGCCTACATTTACTCAGCAATGACCAGTTCTGAAAAGTGTATCTACATGTACCAACACAAATTACTTCCAGCCAATTTATAGATTCAATGATATACTATTTTAAAATCCAAACAGATCACATCAGAGTTTCAACATACACCTAACAAGCCAAAATTCCAGATGTTTCACTTGAGAGAGAACTATAATTTATTCAATATATTTTAATGGATTTTCACAATTTTATGAAGAATATTGTGCAAAGTATCACAGTGATCGTGGGGAAGGATACTTCTTCTTTTCATACACTGGCCTCTTAATAATGCTTTTAAAAAGTATACTGAATAATGTCAAGTCACAAAATCCTTAAGGCTTAGACACAGCTGAGAAATATAAACACAAGTTCGGGACAAGAGCAAGTTCACTTAGAGGAATGTGAAATAATGTTGCTTGCTTCTTACCTCATCCGTGTACAGTCCTACTCTCAGAACACTGCCTTCCATGCAGTAGTGGAACTCGAGATGGCAGCCGCTGCCCGCGCAGTGGCACAGAGAGCTGTTAAAACGAGCGCTGCTGTTCTCACCGCTGAGAGGAAGAGGGTGCTTTGCCGCCAGCCAGACAAAGGAACCTAAAACACAAAAGGCAAAGGGACAATCGGCAGCTTTCTGTCTGAACAAAACTATAAAACTTTTAAAACTCTCACACTACGCTTAGGACAAAAATGGTTTAAAAGAATATGATGTTTATAATGATTACATTAGCTATAAATGATAGGTTTTATTTTTAACTTGGTTTCTGAAACATAATTTTTCCTTACTCCTAATACCAAAGTTTAATGGCATCAACATTAAAAAAAATTATCAAAGAAATCTATAATATAAAAACCCTTCCACCATCAAATTATTACAGTTTTCTTTAAATATTTTACTGCATTATTTCTTTAATCAAGAATTTCTGCCAGGCATGGTGGTTCACACCTGTAATCCCAGCACTCGTGAGGCAGAAGCAGGCGGATTGCTGTGAGTTTGAGGCTTGCCTGGGCTACATAGTGTGTCCAGGGCCAGCCTGAACTACAAGCTAAGACCCTGCCTCAAAAAAACTTAAAAAATAAAAAGAAAGAAAAAAGAATTTTTCCCCAGAATTATTTACTTTTTTGATTTTATATGGTTTCACAGATATAATTTTTAACATCTTCTCTCTTGTATAGCTAAGATTTCCACCCCTTTGGCTTCCATCAAGGTTTTTTTATTTTCCCTTAATATTATATGCCAAAAGCAGTTGTTGTTTTTTTGTTTTGTTTTGTTTTGTTTTTAACATGTATTCTTAGTTTTCTTCTTCTGAGTTTCCTAGATCTGTGATTTAATTTTATACTTGTCTGGCATATGCAAGGTCCTGGGTTCAATCCTAGTATTATACACAAACTATATCAATGAAATACACAAACCATGATCACTAAAGGAAATGATAAAAAACCACAGTTATAACTGTAAATATGAAAAATAACTGTAAATAAAAATATGTAAGTTAAAATATTAATATATTAGACTCAAAACCACAAAAAATATTAGAGTATTATTTAAATTGAATCAATATCTGTCATTCAAGGAGAAATACTTAGCACTCTAGTTTTGTAAATAAATTTAATGTTAAAAATATAAAAAGACGGTATGAAGGGATTCTAAAAACAAAAGACTAATAATATTCTCCCCCTATGGCCAGGGATATAGCTCAGTGGCACCAGCACCTGCTCTATAAGCACATGGTCATGAGTTTGATCACCGGTACCATAGCAATACTCTTCCCCTCAATGAAAGAAAAAAAAAAAAAACAAAGATGGTGAGAAAGACATCAAAAAATACAAATTAATATGTAAGAAAAGTCAGCAGAAACTCATTGACCGCACAGAAGCATGCAGAACAAGTGAAAAAACCTGGAAAGACTTCTGGTTTTTGCTTACACAAAATTTAATATCTCTAACTTTTAAGACAACAATAAAACATACCAAAAAACTAGTTAAAATAGTACAACTGTTCTTTTACACTGTTTTGAGAGCATGGATTTTTAACTTCTGATATCTATGGTATTATATATTTTCTACAAGGTATATTATGTTCATCAAGTCCCTTGATGTGACGTCTTATTACTACTAATGCCAAAAAAATAGAATTCTAAGATGTCTATTAGATAAATCCCATTTTGCTTGCTACCTCCTTCACTGTCCCTGCGACACCAAGTGGGAGCAGACTCCAATGCAGACATTTCAGTGGCATTTGTGCACATCCAGGACAGCTGGCCAGCAGATGCCTCCGACTTCCAATCCCACGCGGCAAAGTCAGATCCACAGCCCTGACACGCTACAGACAGGAGAAAAAGGTCTCAGTGAACTGTCACCATTTGCTATGGTGGCTGCTTAACCAGGATGAGACGCTGTATCAGTGGAGAGATTTAACACGAGCATACTCAATTCTGGAGATTTTGGTTTAATAAGCATTAGAGTCGACCAGTGACTCTACTTTGGAAAAATTCTTCAGCAGGTCCAAAGGGGTATTCTCCCACCAAAAAACAACTGGTAGAAGAAAAGAAAGGAGGCAGGAAGGGAGAGGGAGAGATAAAGGGAGAGGCAGAGGAAGGGGCTGTAAGGAAGGGAGGAGAGGGCGAGAGGTAAGAGAGAAAGAGGGAAAGAGGAAAGGAAAGGGGGTAGAGAGACAGAGGGAGGAGGAGAGACAAAGGGAAGGGAGAGGAAGAGAGAGAGGAAGGGGGAGGGACAGGAAGGGGGAGGAAAGTTTCAAGGAGGGAAACAGTGCCTAAAGGTCAGTCTTTAGTTAAATCTTTTAAAAAGTCACCTTACACAGATGTTTTCAGTATTTCACACCTTTAAAACAAACACACGGCCTTCTTACACACTTCAACTAACTCCAGGACATCAGTGTGGATAAAGGTTACAAGTGCATGTTCCTACCACTGGTCTCTATGTCATACACACTGCGTACACACCAGCAAAGTAAGATTCTCAAACTAACACTCACCACTCGGGTCTTCATCTGCAGAATCCCCTCTGCGGAGATCTGATGCTGGACCACACAGCTGCTGCTCGGTATCTGATGCTTCTTGACAAGGTAAAATTTCACCTGCTACATTTAAAGAACGGCAAGTAAGATGAGGGTACCACTGCAAATATTTTTTATATTAATTTGATTCCATAAAGCACTTTCTACCCTTTCATAGCCCTATTATACAAAAGGGGAAGGAGAGGAAGAGGAGGAGGAGGGAGCAGGAGGAGGAAAAGTGGGAAAAGGAGCAGAAAGAGGAGGCAGAAGAGTAGGAAGAGCAGAGGAAAAGATCACACCAGTACTTCTATATGCTAATCAGATCTCGGTACTGTCTAGCAAGTCCCCGCCCCAAACCAAACCACGTTGTTTCCACTGAAGTAAGCAATTCGTCCTAATGTTGAAACTAGGAGCCTGTTACTACAACTGTCCAGGTGTTGTGTATCACACAGGTGACTTCTTTAACTAGAAGGTAGATCTGCCCTAGAACTCTGAATCCTTCTCAACTTGTGCTCAATTTGTTGAGGATTTTCACTTGCAAGACTTTGTGGTGCTCCACATCATTACTACTTCCACACAACCCTTGCTCTCATCTCCCTAAATACTGAGCTCTGATTAACACCAGACTGCACTCTCAGCAGACTGGCCTGTTGTAGTCATCTGCATATCCCGCTTCCACTCTTGGCACAATGAAGAACTTCCACTCTCGGCACAATGTAATCCTTTGTCATCTCATATTCACTGTCATCTCACCACTCAATTTCGTGATTTCTCCTCATCGGTGACCCAGATAGAAACTTGATGAAACCTAGTACCATTTTTCTAACTGAGGGTTGTTGCTAATGTTGACATTTTCTTAGTTCAACATTAAGGTCACATTCCCCAACCATCTTTGTCTTTCCATGTCTTTCAAGTTTACTCCATTTAGCATTCCAAAACAGTTACATGCTAGATAATATTTCAATCAATGATGCAGCTCACCATGAGGTATCAGGACAGTGTCCCACAAGATTATCTGGTCTAAAGACGTCAGTCATCTTGACTTAAGTTTTCACAAAGACAAGATCAGCTATGGACACATTTCTTAGAACATTGACTAAATATCTAACTGTATTCTGATTCTATGAGGCCCTTCAAAACTCTGGAATATTGTTTCTTCAGTTCCTTCCATGCATTATCAGGATTATCCTACTCTTTATCCTTTTGCTCCAGTGCTCCTTACTTTTTAAAAAGTTCCTGGCATAATACATAGGGGCTCAGAATGTACTTGTTTAAGAGATAAGTAAATAAGCACAGAAAAATAAATAATAATTGCAAAAAATTACTATAAGCTAAATGTAAATCATTTATATGTTTTTTGTGAGAAACTGAAGCAACAGGTATGAAAATTCTTTACTAATGCATATACCTAATCTGGTTTCTCATAAAGTAATTTTACAAATGATGAATATGCAAATCTTCATCAATATACGATACACTAAAAAGAAAACCACACATGCAACTGAGGAAATGTCCACAATAAATGAAGCTAAGATTGCACAATAACAATTTACATGAAACAATTAAAACTATAATTTGGTAGATTCATATCACAGCTGAAAATCTGCTCCCTAGAGCTATATAACTAAATACTGGTTAGTTCAATTAAGTGCTATAGATTACTTCTAATTTATCACTATTTATAAAGACCAAAAATGTACTATTCACAAAGCCAGCAAATCAAATAGAAACTGCTTAATATTAAACTGCATCTTGTTAGTTGGTGTCAAATATCTTTTCTAATGTGCCAACCACTTTTACTGTCATTGAATCCAAAACTAGAAATGTTAACTATAAGAATTATATCACATCCGTATGTGTTTTGGTTTAAACATAAGTTAATAAATGTTCCAGACAATTCTTTTCATTGTAATGCATTCAATCTCAAAGCTCAGAATTAAGGACATTACTCATATTCTAGTTCATTCATACATATGCTCTCTCCCTTCTGTCCCTCTTTCTGAACCATCCCTAGCTTTCATGGAGTATTCGAAAGGTTTCAAAATTCTTGATCAATGACACATTATCGTCAGGAAGCAGCTTCAGTAACCACCCACGTCTCTGTGCGTGTGAGGCCACACGTCCACTGACTGCCATCCTTCACATCTTATCTTGCTCAAACAGGTTGTACAGAATCAGTCAGGGGCTTTTGGACATCAGACATGAAGTCCAAGTCTCAAGGCTACTGCAGTAAGAGTGATAACCGACATTCAAATTTTACTCGAGAGGTTTCAGAACATATCTCTGTCAATTCTCTTCAACTGGTAATGGATTTCAATTAACAATGTTTAGATCTTAGAAGTTCCTCTATGGAAGTTAAGATTTAAAAAGGAACCAGGCCCTCCAATATTTAAGTGGATAATATGTATGCACCACGAAGATTCTAATTAAGTGATTTGTGTTATTTGTGTCATTTTACAAATGACACTGAGGCATGGTCTTGGAAAGCCAATCTGAGAAGATTCACAGAATTTCACAATACTCTGATTATGAGCCACAGCATGAATCTTTATAAAAATTATAATCAGCAATTTGTTCAGGAATCAGTGTTATTCAAGAATCACTGATTAAATGTATTCTGCTATAATTACAGTCAAAACCTTGATTCCTTTTCTGTACCTGCTACTTTGATAAAGTCTGAAGGAATCCTCTTTCCAGTAAATGTTCGATGAATTTCTGCATCTTGGGAAAAGCACAGGCTTTGGTGGTATCATTTGAAAATGTGAAAGAGATTAAAGAGATCTTCGATATTACAAAGAGAACTTAATTTAATTGCCAAAAAGGCAAAAGCTTTCACTTTAAGACAGTTGTACTTTTACAGTAAATACAAATACACTGAAACTCTAGGGTTGTTCGTATCAAAACTGGACAATTAATGAGCTATGTATAAAAGTCCCTTGCCCTCAGAATTTTTCAACTTTAACATCTTATCCACCTTAATATTTAAATGTATCTATGGAAAAATTACTAGTTGTGATGCCTTTTGCCAGTGTTTTATAGCTTCCCAAATATAGATCAAAAATACTTTCTGCTAGATTTATAAGATTTTTACTTTGAATCGATTATATATGGTACAACTTTTCTCACTGTGTTATATATTAGTTCATTGTCTTTATGTAAAAATAAATTTGATTACATACCAACCTCATATCCTGCTATCATCATAAACTCATTAGTTCTAGAAGAAGTTATTTTTAAATACAATTCTCTGCTCAGTTCAACAGTAAAAACAGGAAAAGTAAAACAGCAGAGAGAAGATTACCAAGGTCCTTGCACAATGGTGACAAATTCACAAAGTGAATGCACCTTTATTTGGTACCAAGCTGTCCCCCATTTTTAAAGTGTCCCCCATTTTTAAAATAAATTCTCTGAGATCTGAATGTTTTCTACAAAGAGACAGAATTATTTCTTTTGTTGCTCCTGAGTGTCTTATCAGCCTTGCTTTATCACACTGGGTAGGAATTGCAGAATGTAGGAGAATAAAATGAGCAACAGGCATCCTCTTTTGGCCCCCAATCTTAAGAGCAAACTCATTCTTTCTTCAGAGAGTATGGCGTTATCTGTAAGGTTTTTGTGCTTGCTTTTTTCTCAGTTTAAGAGGCTCACAGTTTTGTTGAGGTTTTGAATCATCAATGTCTTCTGAATCACAACAAATACTTTCTATGCATCAACTGAGGTCAGCACATACTCTTTTTCTTTAGTCTGAGCCTAGTGACTCACGCTGATTACTTTCCAAATGTCAAACCAGCCTGGCACTCTTAGGATCACTGCACTATTTTTGTTTTTCAAATACTGCTGGGCTCCTTTTGCTAATATTTTTGTGAAAGACTTTTGCTTGTTGGGAATGCTGACCTGTAATTTTCTTTTACACTTTTATGTGCATCTTGTGTTCAGGCAATGTTGACTTTACTCAATAAGCTTGTAAGTGTCCTCTTCATTTTCTATTTGCTATTTTTATTCATTTGCTATTTTCTTGAATAAAATGTATAGAACCAAGAGGAGTTCTTCCTTGTCAGGAACCCTGGACAACTGACTCAGACTTAAGGCCTGCTTACTGGGATTTACTTACTTGGATTTGAGGATGTCTGCCCTGCCCTGCAAGATCAATGCAGACATCTGCCTCACCCTGTGCGATTTTAAACTATGTGGATTACTGCAGTAGGATTAATGACCTTAAGACTTATTGGGACTTACTGGGATTTAAGGATGTCGGCCCTGCCCTATGTAATCTTCAACTACAGGGATTGTGGGACTGCCCTCTCTGATGCATGCTAGGAGTATGGGTCAAAAGCTTGGTACCAAATAAAGGTGCAGGAGCTCAGCTTATGGGCTCTCTTACTCCCACTTCTGCTGCTGCAGTATTTGGTCTTTTGGCTGCTGCTGCTCAGAGTAGCAAGAGTCCAGCCCAGACTCAGCCTTTTTCTCAAGGTTCTGACTTTGTTGTTTGTTGGTTATTGATCCTTTAACCGTGGCACTACAGGGGAACTGGAGTTCGCCACGAGGGTTCTGGCTGTGTCCTCTTCCTCAGACTCCCACACTTCCTAAATATGATACAATTTGCCAGTGAAATCACATGGTCTCTGAGTTTTCTTCAATGAAAGATTTTCACTAGGAGTCTTATTTACTAAGCATAAAAGATTTTAGGTAATCATTTTCCTTTGATTGGTGTTTGGTAGAAATTTGTTCATTACATAGAAATTAGTTATTGAATATACAGTTCACCATAACATTCCTTTATTATCCTTTAATACTGTTGAGGTCTTTATCCTTGAAATACTGGTTAGCTTCCACTCATTCCTATTAAGGCCAATGTATGGGTTTTTTTTTTTTCTTTTCTTGCTCAGCTGAAATAGAATTTTAATGATTTTATATTTTTTCATATAACCAGTTTTTGTTCCAGTGATTTTCTCTATCATTTTACATTACCAATCATTCACTCATGTATTGTCACACACACCTTCTTTCCTACTGCCTAACACAGCTTCTATTTATTCTTTTTCTACTTTAATTCAAATCTTTATTGGCACATTACATATACATGTTATCATCACATTCAAAATTGAGAATCTGTACCAGTATCTGACACAACTTGATTCTCATTTTTTCCCATTTCCTGACCCAACCTCCAACCCCCCACCTCTATATACAAAAGCTTTGTTTCCTTTTATTACCATCATACCTTTCCCTTGTTATTTACCATTCACCGTATTGCCTTTTAAATATTTTTATTTCACAATATCTACTATATATACTAGAACTCATTTATATCTTCATTTTCTCCTATCAGAGAAAAGATAAGATATTTACACATCTATGACCTATTTATTTCACTTATTAGGATATCCTGAAGGTACATCCCTTTGAGTATAAATGACTCAATCATCATTTCTTATGGTAAAATAATACTCAATTCTATAAAAGAATCACATCTTCTCTATCCACTCTCCAGCTGATAGATATTTGGGCTGTTTGCAAGATTTAGCTCTCACAAACTGAGCTGTTATAAACGTGGATGTACATATGTCACTGTGATATAATTAATTCTTCTGTGTATATAACTAGCAAAGGAATAACTAGCAAATGGGACCTATACGCCTAGTTTTTTGAGGAAATCTCCACACTGATCTCCACAAACCTCAACAGCACGAGAACTGGCAGGAAAAAAAAAATCAACAAATGAGATCCCATCCTATTAAAAAGCTTTTGCACAGCAAAGGAAACTATCAACACAGTGAAAAGGCAACAAACAATATGGGAAAGAATCTTTACCAGCTATCTTTCAGATAAAGGGCTACTATCTAGAATATATAAAGGAGCTTAAAAAATCAGCTACATCTTGGAAACAACCCAAGTGTCCATCAACTGGAGACTGGATAAAAAAGCTGTGGTTCTTCTACAGAATGGAGTACTACTCTGCCATAAAAAATGATAAGTTTGAATCATTTCTACTTAAATGGACATACCTTCAGGATATCCTCATAAGTGAAATAAATAGGGCACAGATAGGTACATATCGCATCTTTTATCTGGTATGAGAAAATGAAGATGTAAATGAGTCCTAGCATTGTATGTTATATATTATGAAATAGAAAATGCTCAATGTAAAATAAGGTGAAAGGGGACAATGTTGAGATTGTAACAAAAAAGTAAGGAAACAAATTTTATGTATATGGGGGGGGGTGGTAGGATGGGTAGGGCTATGGGAAAAAATGAGAAATAAGTTGTGTCTTATACTGGTACAAATCCCCATTATGGAGTGCAATCATGATGTGTATATTTGATGTACCAATAAAGATAAAAAAAAAATCAGCTCATCCAAATTTAAAGACTCAATTCAAAAATGAGTATCAGAAATAAACAGATACTTGTCAGAGGAAGAAGTAAAAGCAGCTAAGAAGAATATGAAGAAATGCTCACCAACACTGGTCATTAGAGAGAAATAACACTGAGTTTTCATCTCACTCCACAAAGAATGGCTGCTATCTCAGAATTAGCCAGTGACAAACGTTGGCGATGCTGCAGAGAAAAAGGAACCTTTCTCTGCTTTTTTTAAGACAATGAAATTACTAACTCGGGACCTTTCTATCTCCACAATAAATTTTTTATATCCATTAGTTTCTTTTTAAAGTATTGCTTGTATTATACAATTTTGGCATGTTAAATTTTGTTAATTATTAATTTTTCTTTAATTAAAAAGTAGAGCTACTCCTCTTTTAATCTTCCACCTGTTTAACAACTGCTTGGACTTACAACCCACCACTCAAACTTCCAGTTCTTTTCTCGTACAGTTCTGTATACCTTGTTTGTTGTAGTTTTATGTTCTGTTATATATTACACTGTTGCGTATAAGAGTTTGCAAATAAAAGCAAAATCATACAGTGGGAGTTTCCTTTGATGACTTCTTTGCTCTGAATATTATAATGTACTATGGATGATTCCTCATTCAGTGTCAATAAAAGAGAAGTGTCTGATACTAGAAGAAAAATAAGATACATTGTATGTTTCTTTTTTCCTAAGTATCCAATGTGTGTGTGTGTGTGTAGAGAGGAGCAAACTATATTATATACACAAACTATAAATATATATACAAACTATATATATAAACTATATATATTTATAGTTTGTTTTTCAATATATTGTTTTTCAATATATTTATATTTTCTATAAACTATATATATATATATATATATATATATATATTTTTTTTTTATAGTTTGCCTATTTTGATACAGAAGGGAGTGACTTGAAGACCTAATCACACATGATACTGGCAGGAGAGCCATGGGAAAGAGTCAGAAAAATGTATCTGTGCTCTGTTTTTATGGGGCTCACTTCTAAGGACAAGGAGCTTCCAACAGTTCCTCAGGTGGCAATAAAACTGATTCATCTGGAGTTCACTCTCAGATGTAAACACACACTTTAGAAGTGCTGTTACCTTGGAAACTTAGTCATTCAGACATGTCTCCTATCAAATGGGTGCACATATTTTCTCTAGGGTTTTACATTTAGACAACTGTAACCCATAGAAAAGAAGCACCACTGCCCTTCCTGGGTCTGTGGTTGTTTTACACGTGTCATTTCTGTCTCACACTCCTGGCGAGTAAGCTCCTCTGCTTCGTACTTTCGGTGTCTTTCTGTCCCCCAAGGTATTCACAGCAGAGGTGGGCAGAGCAGTGGCTCCATTAATGACAGTTCCGTGGTCAGGTTGGGCACTTCAAGTGGTTTTTTTTCAGTCAAGCAGGCTACGGGTAGATGATAATCTTTTGCAATAATGAATTTTAGTTTCATTGGTCTTCCAGTCTCAAAATACTATTTACCAGAAGAACTATATCTCTGTACCAAATTAGAACTTCAAATCTCTCTACACACACACACATACACACACACACACACACACACACACAAAGCCACTATGGTTTAGGTATGGTGTATGTTCTCAAAGAGTTCCAGGGGTGGAAGCTCGGTCGTCAAAGTTAACAGCTATAAAAGCAAACAGGACCTTCAGGAGTTTGGGTCATATGATAAGGTCAGCTGATGATGGAGTCACGACCTTGGGAAGAAACTGATGTGGATTTCATGGGATCTGCTCAATCCCAGCATGCCTGGCCTCTCCCTAGCATCCCTGACTTCCTGTTTTCTCTTTCTCTCCTCTCTCCCTTTCCCCCTCCCTCCCTTCCTCCCTCCATCCCTCTCCTTCTCTCTCTTCTGCTGTTCCACCATAATGGGGTTCTGCCATGAGGTTCTAACCAGAGCCAAGAAAATGCTGGTACCATGCCCCTGAACTTCCAGAACTATAAAGTAATTACCTCCTTTCATTATAAACCACCTAGTCACAAGTACTTAACAGTAAAACAATACACATTTTAGATTTGAATTATGCAATTTATCAGTATATTTTTCTAATCTAAATAAAAAGTAGATCTTCGTTTTGTGTTTTGAAGCATAATCATAATTAAACCAATTCTCTGTGACAATTCTAAGTCCCCAGAGACTAGTTTTCTACCAGCCTGCTACAAGGCACAGAGCTCTCTTATTAAGATTTAACTAGCTGATGTAAATCTTGCTATGAGATTTCAAATCTGAAAATAAACTATCCTTTCAGTTCTTTATAGCATCACATTCTGTGAAAAACAGCCTATCTTCATTTCCACTGTAGGTCCAGGCACCATTTTACAATGCATTAAAACAATGGAAACTATCCCAGCCCTGAAACACCAGGCGGGAACAGATCAGGTGCAGATCAAAGTGATTACACTTTGTTTAAATCACACTGAATTTATTTTATACAATAAGGATCAAAATGAGGGAAGACATTCTTACCATCTGCAGCCACGCAGCCTGAACTGAAAGATATGTCATCAATAGCTATGACTTCATCCTGGTCACAAGCAGCAATCATTTGACCTTGAAACACAACCTGCCAGGAAAAACAAAACAAAAATACAAAGCAAGGAACGTCTCTGTTAGTACAGTGCTACTGAAGAGAGCCTACAAACAGGAAATGTCATTTCCAAGAAGCCCATGGGTAACCATGCCAATTCCAAGTAAAAGAAATCAATGCAAGTATTTCTCAAGGACAAGAAAATGGAAAGTCAGCACTTTGCACGGCTGGCATGGGCGGCGTAGCGCTTTGTGAAATGAAGTTATACTCATCTAATTCCAGCTTGCAATAACATTCTGCGTTTCATTCTGACGTGTTCACGCGTTTGACATGTACCAGCGTTGGAGTCCAGGCTCACCTTGATCTC
>PVIR01016276.1:0-36926 GCA_004026965.1 Petromus typicus | reverse complement strand
CCCCGGCCCTCATATAGGGTGTCTTTTGTGACTGGTGTATTTCACTTAACAAAAGTGTAGTCTTTAATTTTAATTTATATAAAGTGTGGCAGGATTTCCTTCCTTTGTAAGGGTGAATAGTATTCCTTTTCTTGTATATATCACCTTTTGGGAGAGGGACAGTCTCAGGAATTGAACCCAAGGCTTTCATACTGAGCTATATCCCCAGTCTTTTAAAAATTTTTTATACTTCTCCTGGTTAGGCTCAGATTCCTGGAGTGCTGGGATTACTTTTTCTGTTTTGTTTTGTTTTCTTAATCCAGTTATTGGTTGGTGGACAGTTTTCACCTCTTGGTTAATGTGAATGAATAATGCTTCAATGCATATGAGTGCATATATCTGAGATAACTTTTCATTCCTTTTGGTGTATACCCAGAAGCAGGGTTGGACTGTTGGATCATATGGTAAATCTGTTGTTAATTTAAAGAATCTATAGTATTTATTTGATAAAGAACATTGAACCTAGATCTATTGCACTGAGCTACATCCCTAGTACTTAAAGTGTTGGGCCAGGGATTTAACTCAGTGGTTCCGGCACCTCTCTTGCAAGCGCAGGGCCCAAACAAACAAACAAACCCCCAAAAAATGGTGTGTTTTATTTTATTTATTCATTTTTTTTTGAGATATCATCTCACTAAATTGCTAAATAGCCCAAAATAGCCCAACCTGGGTGTGAATTTGCAGTCTCCCTGCCTCGTCCTCCCAGAGTGCTAGGATCACAGGTGTGCACCCTCACGTGGGGCCTGGAATTCCCATACCATTACCGTACTGGTTACACCACCCTGACATTCCTACTAAGTGCACAAGGGTTCCAGTCTCCCCACATCCTCATCAGTGCTCCTTCCTGTTTTTTCTCTGGGGTAGTGGCCATCCTAATGGACAGCAGGTGATATCGCATTGTGGTTCTGGTTTGCATCTCCCTGATGATGTGTGGCACTGAACATGGTTTCATATGCTTGGCTGCCTGTTTGTGTATTGTCTTTGGAGATATGTCTATTTGAGTCCTTTGTCCTTTTTGTTTTTTTGTTTGTTTGTTTGTTTGTTTTAAGGTGTTTTTTTCTGAGACAGGGTCTCACTTTGTGGTTCAGGCTGGCCCTGAGCTCAGCCTCCAACTCACATCACAGCAATCCTCCTGCCTCTGCCTCCCGAGTGCTGGGATTACAGGCGTGAGCCACCACGCCCGGCACTGTGGTATGTGGTACTGGTTACTGCTGGGCGTGAGTCTCCACACCCAGTATGGTATTTGGTTACCAGGGAATTGAACCCGGGCCCTGCACTTGCAAGACAGGCGCCAGAACCACTGAGCTAACTCACCGGGCCTGTTTTTTGTTTTTTGAGACAGGGTCTCACTGTGTAGTTCTGCCTGGTCACTGCTGACTATGTAGGCCACTCTAGGCTGGCCTCAAACTCACATCAGTCCTCCTGCCTCAGCCTTCCACATGCTGGGATTATACACATGTTCCATTACACCCAACTCCATTTTAAAGTTGAGATATAGGGGCTGGGAATGTAGCTCAGTATTTTCAGTGTCTGCCTTGCAAGCACAAGGTCAGGAGTTTGATCCCTAATCCCCTCCCCCCAAAAAAGAGCTATATATATATATATTTTAAAAATCTATTTTGTTAGTTTTCTACTAGACACATAGTTTGCAAGTATTTTCTCCCATTTGGAGGGTTGTGTTTGTTCTTTGCTGTGCACTTCAGGTTGTTGACTGTTCTTGTTTTCGGTGTCATATCTAGCAGTCAGTACCACGTCCATTGTCATGAAGCTTCCCCTAAAAGTTTTCTTCTAGAGTTCTTATAGTTACAGATCTACTTTTACATTTTTAATGTTTGAATTAATTTTTCTATGTGATGTAAGATAAGGATCTAACTTCATTCTTTTTCTTCTCCATAGCCAGTTTTCCCAGCGTCATTTACTGAAGAGATAGGAAAGGTTTTAAAAGCATAACAAGATGAATTCAAAGGCCCT
This sequence comes from Petromus typicus, assembly GCA_004026965.1. Taxonomy (NCBI): domain Eukaryota; kingdom Metazoa; phylum Chordata; class Mammalia; order Rodentia; family Petromuridae; genus Petromus; species Petromus typicus. The sequence goes on along the minus strand of PVIR01016276.1, from coordinate 34,916 downwards.
CAAGTTCCACAGCAGAGGGAAGCACAGCATGTGTGTTCATGTGAGTATAAAACAGTGCAGTATACGCTGTAATCTCACGCCTGTAATCCCAGCATTTAGGAGGCAGAAGCAGGAGAATTGCTGGGTTCGAGGCTGAGCTCAGGGCCAGCTTGAACTACAAAGTGAGACACTGTCTCAAAAAACTTAAAAAAAAAAAAAAAAGTAAAACAGTGCAGTATATTTATTCTAGTGGTGCACAACTGTAATCCCAGCATTCAGGAGGCCGAGGCAGGAGGATCATGAGTTCAAGGCCAACCTGGGTTATATAGTGAGACCCTATCTAAAAAAAAAAAAAGATAACGAATCAGGTGCTTCTTGGCCTTTTGGCTAAGATGATGTGTGTGTATTTATTCTGAAGCACAGTGGCTTTTGCACATTTTAATAAACTAGAAATTGGGAAGGCAACTGTTGCTCCAGCTGTTGGCATCTTACAGCTAATTGGTAGGTTTTTTTAGTGGCACGTAAATTAGTTTTAAAAATCAATTTGATGAAATAGAGGATGGAAATAGTAGATAGCTAGGCATGGTTGCACAATCCTATAATTACAGGCAGAGCACAAATTCTTTTTTTTTTGAGATAGGGTCTCACTTTGTAGTTCAGACTGGCCCAGAGCTCACTAGCCCAGGCCAGCCTTGAACTCACAGCAATCCTCCTGCCTCTGCTTCCCAAGTGCTGGGATTGCAGGTATGAGCCACCATGCCTGGCACTATGATATATGGTATCAGGGATCAAACTCAGGACCTTGCACTTGCCTGGTAGACACTGGAACCACTAAGGGAAATCCCTGGCCCAGGAGCAGAAATTCAAGCCCAGCCTGGGCAACTTACTGACTTAGCAAGATCATGACTCAAAAATAAAAAGTGATGGGGATGGACCTCAGTGTGAAGGCCCTGGGTTCAATACCTGGTGTAGTGCAAAGCAAAAACAAATGGAAAACAGAAAACCTAAAACCATGAGTCCCGCTGGATGGAGAGTCAGACTCATTTTCACATTCGTGTGTTCTGTGGCGTTCTGATTTTCCTGACGTTGTGGGACAAACATTTCCCACATCTCTAAATGTGAGCCTTTCCGTTTGCTCCAGCCTGGCTAGTGGGAAGCTGTGCTTCTTTGAGGGTAAAGGGCTCAAGGGAACTCTCTGTACTTTGTACTCAGTTCTGGGACCCTAACACGGGGACACAGTAAGATAGAGATGAACTACCGTGTCAAAAATGCACAGAAGAACCTTACACCCGTATCACAGAGTGAAAGGAGCTGCAGCCCGCAGCGGGTTAGTGCTGATGTCCTGGGAGCAGCATCCTTACCAAAGGCTCCGTCTAGCTCCCTCTTGCCTTCTCTTTGCCCTTCCACATGCAATGCCATAGTGTGTCAAGAAGGCCCTTGCCCGATGCCACCCCTTCGATCCAGGGCTTCCTAACCTCTAGAAGTACTTGACAGTAAACTTCGATGTATCCCAAATTACTTCATTTGATGCCTGAATCCCTGAACTTGGGAGGCTGAGGCAGGCCGATCACGAGTTTGAGGGCAGCCTAGACGACGTAGTGAGGTTAAGGTTACCCCAAACTGCATAGTAGGATCCTATCAAAAAAAATAAAGGATTGGGGATTTAGCTCAGTGGTTCCAATGTCTGCCTTGTAATCACTAGGTTCTGGATTCAATCGCCAGTAACCACATACCACAGTGCCAGGCGTGGTGGCTCGCACCTATAATCCCAGCACTCGGGAGGCAGAGGCAGGAGGATTGCTGTGAGTTCGAGGCTTGCCTGGACTACATAGTGAGCTCAGGGCCAGCCTAAACTACAAAGCGAGACCCTGTCTCAAAAAAAAAAAAAAAAAAATTACCTGTGGCATTGTGTTATGGCAGAGTGAAATGGAGTAAGACAGATGTCACGTCCCGTTCCCGAGGGCTTCTCATCTGGCATCGCACCACAGGCGGGGGTCATCAGGAGGAGACGAAATGGTGGAGAAGCCTTTATTGCCAGTGCTCTCAGCACTTATATACAGCCCCACTTCCTTGTTCCCAACCGCCCCAAACCAGCCTTATAGGGGACGGTCCTTGTCTATTTTCCCTTAATCACTGTGGCCGGGAGCTGTGCACTTCCTTTATGGAGTCGGCGTTGTTTAGCCTCAGGGGACCCCACAATAGATGCCAATCTGAAAAGGCTATATTCTATATAATTGTTGCTGTGATGTTCTGGAAAAAGCAAAACTATGGAGACAATCAGAAGGTCAGGTTTCCAGGAGTTGAGCATAGGGCAGGATGACTCTTAGGGAAGTGAAACTATTGTGGCTGGTGCTGCTGTTACATGTATGGAAACTCGTAGGACTTGGGTCACTGGCAGGGCCCTCAAGGTAACAAGGCTCCCAGCAGTGATAACGAATGTACCTTGGTGAGAAGGATCTAGGGGGCCAGGGGCAGGGGCATATGGAACTCTGCTTTCTGCTCACTTATGCTGCGAACATAAAATCGCCCTAAAAATAAAGCGTCTTAAAAAAAAAAAAACCCCAAATACCAGTAATTTTTTTTTTTTTAGGTTTTTGGAGACAGGGTCTCGCTTTGTGGTTCAGGCTGGCCCTGAGCTCAGCCTCAAACTCACATCACAATCCTCCTGCCTCTGCCTCCCGAGTGCTGAGATTACAGGCGTGAGCCTCCACGCCCGGCACTGTGGTATGTGGTACTGGTTGCTGCTGGGTGTGGATCACCACACCCAGTATTGTTATGTGGTTACCGGGGAATCGAACCCCGGTCCTTGAGCTCGTGAGACAGGCGCCGGAACCACTGAGCTAACTCCCCGGCCCAAGTAATTCTTGATGCCCCTCCTCGGAGTCCCTGCTTAGAGTCACATTTGACCCTGGGCCTGTGATTCCCCTTGGAGAGGTCACCGGTTTCCTCCAGGGCCGGTGTGCCAGTTTTGTAGGCCTACCTGCCTGTCTCTCTCTCAGGAGGGAGCACGTGTGTGGTGTGACTTGTTTCCTGACCTGTGCTTTTCATCACTGTAACTGCCTGTAATGTGGAGCACAGCTCTCCAGGAGGCAGAAGTCAGGCTGCGTCCCCCTGCATGCGGCTTCACAAGCATCCAGTCCTCCGGGCCCTAACCGGGCCTCACTGAGTACCCACTGCATACACGACGGGTGCTGGGGTTATGGCAGCGAGCTGGGCAGCACGTCGCCCTGTCCGAGGGAGTTTTCCTTCCTGAATAAACACCTGATCTCGCATGGTGAGGAAAAACTGGACCAAGGAGAAAAATAAAGCAGGAAATAGGAAATTCTGGAGCAAGGCGGGAGGGCTAAGAATTTAAATAGATGAAACCGAAGTATTGCCACAAATTCAAGGCCAACCTCAACCTCATCTCAGAAAAAGAGAGAGAGAGAAATATTCTTTGCTTATCTGGAAGAGGTGGGGTCAGCCCCCCATACAGGAGGCTGCACGGTTTGCTTTCACCAGAAGTATGTGGCAAGATTATTGTGTGAGCTGAAACTCAGGCCTTAAGGCACCTTGCAGCTTTTGCCTCCACCAACTTACAGCCACTGTCCCAAGAACGCCCTCCGAGGACAGCAGTCCAGCTACAGAGAGTGGGGCCAGCACCACCTGCCGGACGTGGCCAGTGTCCATCTCAGCCTCCAGCTGAGCTTGGTTTCTGCATTATGCAGCTGCAACCCAGCCAGCAGAGGAGCTCCTCATCCAGCCCACGACGGAGAAATGCAGGTCATTCTTGCCGGAAGCCACCAAGGTCTGAGGGGTGTGTGGCACAGCTGCAGTATCTGTTGCCATGGGAGGTTGCATAAGGTCGCCCACCTTTCCAGGTGTGTGGGCTGCTTATTTGCATGGAATAGGTAACAGTTCAGTGATGCAGGACCAGTGTGACGGGCCACACCCAGTGTCCCCTCAGCTACCATTGAATCTGTTTCTCCATCCACAAAATGTGAGCCATTAGGCACAGCCCTGCATTAATTAAAAATTGAAGAGGCGTCTTCATTATTCACTGCTAAAGTTAACCGGGGAGTGAGATGCAAGTTAACCCTCTTCCTCTGGCACAGTAGCAACCTGACACGCTTCCCTTTGATCACCTTTCACAGCCAGCGGAAAGCTCCAAATTGACCCTGCTAATGATGGGGAGAGGTTAAGGCAACTGAAACCTTTTGCATGGTGTGTGGCCTCATTCTTTAGGTTACTTTTCCTACCTAATGTCAGCAGTTTAGATTTTTCTTCCTTTCATCTTCTTCTCAGTATTTAGTTCCAAGACCTTTTCCTGACTCTTCTACTTGTTTGTATTTACTCTTATTTTGATGCTTCTGGGGACAGAGAGGGCTCACAGGCACATCATAGGCTAAATATAACCAGGCCTTCTCCAAAGTCTGTTGAGAAGAATCCTCAGCAGACAACACCCCAAAGCAGCTCCAGCCTTTGGGGAACTGTCTCTCCCTGAAGATCTTGCAGTAGAGGGCCATCAGGATTTCTGAAGAGGCTCCTGGGCACCAGCAGCCCTTCTTGGTTGACATCAGGGGAGCCACAGACCAGTCCTTACCCCTGTGTGGTCCTGCTGGGTGGATCCTGTTGGAAAAAGTGGTCTCCACAGACCAAGTCTGGCAGAGGGGCAACAGTAGAAGACCTGCCATATCTGGGACCTATGGCTGTAGACCCAGTTACCCCCATACTTCCAGCTGGAAATAACATTTTTCCTGGTTCTGTGGGCTGATGAGGCAGTTCTGTGTCTGGTGGTGTCTGGGGCGTGGAGACATGGAAGGTCTGGGTCTGCCTCCAGTGTAGGCTGGAGCCACTCTCTCCATGTAGCAGGTAGGCCCTCCTGGAAGATGCACTTCAGGAAAAAGGAGAAGGAAGGCATTCATCTTCTGAAGGCCAGATCTCTCAAGTCCCAGAATGCCACTTCTGCCACAGCAGTGGGTTTTTCATTCATCAAAACAGTCCCAGCCCAGATTCAAGGGGAAGGAAATAAGCACCTGGGGTGGGGGTCAGGGACAACAGGCTGCAGGTAGAGAATGAATGGAGGGACTCCCTTTAGAGGCTGTCACACCCGTCATTCCCTACTCTGTGACTTTGAGCACAGGTACTGGTTTGGCCCCGGGGCTGCGGCCTACAGTAGTTGCGGAGATCCAAGGTGAGGAGAGTCAGGAGCTGAGCCATGCAGGGCTCCTAGTGGGACCTGAACCAGGACTTATCAAACCAAACTCTACCAAACTAGGCCCTATCAAATCAGTTCATATTGGCTCAGTCTGGATCAAACCAATTGAAACCAGATCAGACTGGCTCAAACTGTTCCAGACTAGCTCAAATTGGTTTAGGCTAAATGAGGCTGCTTCAAGCTGGATCAGACCATCTCAGATGGGCTCAGGGTAGATGAAACTTGGTCAGGCTGATTCAGACCAGATCAAGCTAGTTGAGACCAGATCAGACTGGATCAAACCAGTTCAGACCAAAACAGATCAGGCTGGGTGAGACCAGATCAAACCAGTCCAAACTTAATCAGACCAGCACAGGGTCTTTGGAGTGGAGAAGTGTAGGAGGATAATTCTTAGTTTCACTTCCACTGGGCTGCAGAGCACCAGCAACCCATGGGCCTGACGGAAAGACAACCAGGCACTAATCAGGCTTTTGGACCCAATGGTTAGGGGTGCTACCAAGTGGGGCTCCCCCCAGCCTGGGCCTTGAACCATGGCATCCAAAGAAGGTTTTTAGGGGTGGCTGTTTCTCCACCCTTGGTGGTCTTGCAATCATTTTCTAGAGAGCTGGGTAAGCAGAGTGGACTCTAGCTCCCTTGTCAGAGTGACCCCAATCCAGTGAGAAGAGCTCATTCTCATACGTCAAAACAAGGGAAATATTTTTCTTTTCTTTTTGGTACAGTAAATCAAACTCAGGACCTCAGGCTTGCTAGGCAGGCGCTGTGCCACTGAGTTACAAATCCTGGCCCTAGGAGAAATCTGTTGTCTTGTTTGTTTGCAGTGCTATGGATCTCAGACTTCATGCCCACTACCAAATGCTCTAGCACTGAGCTAGTCCCCTGCCAGGATAACAGAATCTTACTTGTTATGGACCAGCTGTGTCTTACCCAGCCTGACTAAGCTGAAGTCCCGACTGTAGTGGATGTGACTGTAAGGGGGTAAATAAGGTAAAACGAGGCCATAAAGGGGAGCCTTGACACTGTAACACTAGGCAAAGAAAGACAGTGACACCAGAGACCTCACTGTCTGTGGGGACTCAGAGCCACGTGGCAGCCAGTAAGCAGAATGGAGAGACTTCACTGCCCCAGCCCCGTGGGCACTATGGTCTGAAGCTTGCGGCCCGCAGAGTTATAAGGGGGCATACGTGCCTCCTGCAGTCCAGCAGCAGACACCCCCAAGGCTCCAGCTTCGCCTCTCATGACCCGACTGTGCCTCAAGCCGGGCCTGGACACTTCCTGGCTAAACCCTTCAGTGTATCCATTGTTCTTTCCCACCATGCTGGTGTCACTTCTGCCCGGCCCGCCCCCTTGCCTGCCGTCCCCCTCCAGGTTCTGTCCTCCTCCTCCTTCCCTCACCTGGCTGCCTGACTCCTCTTCCAGATCCCCGGTGAAGCCTCCCTCACTCTGCGACTCAGGTCCCCTTCTCAGGCACCAGGAGCCTCACTTCCGGCTACGCACTGGGGTCACATGGAGAGCTGTACAACTCACCTGTGACCCCTCCAGCCCTATCAGAATCACAGGGTGGGGCATAATTTTGTATTAAGGATGTGCAGGTGATTCACATGTGGGGCCGGAGTTAAAGAACCCTAGGGGCCGTCCTGGGAGGTCCTGGTGCGGTGAGGCTGAGGGGTCTGTTTTGCTCTCTCGTGGGTCCAGCAACTCCTCATTGGGAACCCGTTAGGCACTGGTGAAGCCTCTGCTTAAGGCTCACCCCTCTGCCACCTTAGTGGTCAGCTCCCGCATCCCACACACCCTGCGCAGGCTGAGCTCTCCCCAGGGCGGCTCCCTTAGGTTCTGCAGCCCCTTCCTCAGGGTGCTCTGTTGATTAGTGCTGGTTGGTTGGTTGAATGGCCCCTACCCCGGGATATCTTTACCCACACAGGAGTCTGGCCTACGCCCAGCAGATGACCCCAGAAGGCTCTCTCCCCCAGGGCCCTGCGGTTGAGGTCTGCTGATCAGACTGCTTTCCAGCGCTGGGACTCGGAAGGTGCAGGCTGACGTCTCTAACAGTACTTCCCAAACGGTTGGGACTTGTACACTCGTGGAACTCACTCCCCTCCTCTGGTCCAATGTCCTCCTCCAACAGGTGTCCAGTTGTGTCCCCCTCAAAGGTGTTTAAGTCCTAATGTGGGACCCGTGAATGTGACCTTATTTGGAAATAGGGGCTCTGCAGACGTCATCAAATTAAGATGAGGCTGACAATTATTTATCTGAAAGTCAATTCAAATTGATTGGGTTATCCTGTATTTTTAGTGGGCAAATGTGGAGACTTTGGCTGGGAAGTTTGAGAATCCACAATTCCCGGTGTGTGATGGCTTCTCTGGGTGGTGGAAACCTGGGAAGTGGGGGCCGTGGCGGGGAGCTGTGCTTCGAGGTGGAGCATCAGGCTGAGATCCTGGGCTCGAAAAGCCACCTGGGTACCTGGAGTCCTATAACAGGAAGGGGCTGACGAGAAGAGAGCAGAAATCTGGTGACCCAAAGCGGGGTTGCCTTGGGACTTGAGGGCATGGCGGAGCCCGATGCCGGCAGGTCTGAAACAAGGCCTCGGTGCAGGGTGTGGGACTGACCCAGGGGAGTCACACAGACTGCCGGGAGGAGGCGTGGTGCTGAGCCCCACCAGACAGCATGGGAGGCCCTGGCTGGGAAAGAAGAGGTTATCAAGGACAGACCTTCCAGATGTCCTGGCCCCTTCTGGAATGGGGACCTTGCAGGGGCTTCTAGAATCCACATCTCCTCCCCCTCCCCACTGGAGGGTGGTCCCCGGCCCAGCCACCCCTGGCATCACACTGGTGGGTCCTGCTCTTTGTAAGGGAGAAGCCTCAGTGAGCCGGAACCAGGAGCCATCCTCACCCAACCACAGAAACTCACAGCAAGTTAGGCAAGAAAATCCAACAGTTTATTTACACCTTGGTCTGTACATTACAGTTTCCTGGAAGATGCCTTCCAGGCAGAGCCTGCTCCCTTATGGGGGGATGCAGTCTCCAGGTGGGGAGCTCAGGTACCCAGGTACCTCCCGGGACTCATTCTGGGGGCCCACACCATCCCTCCCCTGGGCCTGAATCTGGGCGTCCCACACCAGCCCCAGAGGCTCCCGGGGCTAAAACACCGAAGCTGAATCCCACGGAGTCAGAAGCCATCTAAGCAGCCCTTGGCCATGAGGCCCCATGGATAGTTTTCCCACCTGGCCCAGGAGACATGTCCCGTCGAGGTCTTGACATGGTCTGGGTTATTAATGGCACTCTGGTCTGAGCACCTTCGGCAGACAGGACTGGGCGGTGCTAAGAGCAGGCAAGGCGGGCAGCAGTCCTTCCTTCAGCCCACCTGGGGTCCAGGGGCTCCTGCCAAGCCCTGGACCCACAGCCAAGGCTCCTCTGGGGCAGAGCAGGTATCAGAGCTGCTGCAGCCCCAACACATCCCTGCCGGGCCAATGCCCTGGGTGAAAAGTGTACTCTGCCGTCTATAAATATTCACATCGACACAGGAAGAGGTTTATGGGAGAAGCTGCTTTACACAAAGTTCCCATTTTCTGGGCAGCGAGGCTTCTAAGCTACCTGCAGGCTGGATGAAGGCCAAGCACCCTGCGCAGAAGACACGATGGAGAACTGTACAAAGTGGCAAAGTGGTGCTGTCTACAGGACTGGGTGACCCAAGGGGAGACGGGCCCGATCCTCAGGGAGACGAGCCTGCGGGGGAGGCCGCGAGCAAGGCCGAGAGGCTTCGAGGCGGGCGGATTCCACACTCCCAGGGTGGAGACGGAAGGAGAGAGGACGTAGAAAATGGGCAGTGGGTACGTGGAGAATCCTGTACAGTGGTGACAGGGAGAAAGGCACACAGACAAGGACCCCAAACCATGCGACAGAAATCACAGCCTGCGTAGCACAGCAAAGCGGACAGCCCCAGCGGGAGACAGGGTCGCCCCAGGACATCAGCACTTAGACCTGCAGGAGAGGGGGCCTGGGCTGCCGTCCCCAGCTGGGGCTGACACCCAGCATTACAGTCACAATGCAGAGAGGAGGGCCTACAGGGCTGGCGCAGTGAGGTCACACGGGAAACCTGTGACCCAGGAAGGGCGGTAGCACTGTCCTACACGCGGTGAGAAACATCTTGAATGCATCTGTCTTCTCAGGTGGGCAGGTCGAGAATGGTAGGAGTGACGCAGGGTTGTTCTGCCACATGGGGAGGCCGAGCCTGTGGCTTCAGTCCCTACGGTCTCCCGAGGGCTGCCGGTCACTGGCGGACGCCCCTTGGTGAGGGCATGGCACCTCCCACCTGAGCCTCTCTGGGCACTCCTCAATCTTACCAGCCTTAAGTGCAATGTAAGAGCGGAGACTGTGGGTCTCAAGAGGGCACCCGGGAGCCAGGACCGGGGAGGCCAGCACCAAAGTCCTAAACGGCCCCTCCTCAATCCAGACTCCACCTCGGCCCTGTGCAGTCTCTGGGGGACCTGCTGGCCCCGAACTCTGCAACTCTTCTCATCACATCTACAGTTAGGTTAAAGTCACTGGTGTCTCACACGCCCAGCACAAAAAGAGGGCAGGGTTGCCCCCTGCCCCACCAGGCCTTGCCGGAGGCTTTGGCTGTAGGGCAGAGTCCTCCTCTGTGGTACAAGCAGGTGGCTGCTGGGGCCAAAGCCGCTTTCAGGAGTCGGTTCAGCTGACTGTTCTGTCCCACTGTGGAATGAGTCCTGGCCCAGAGATCCCGACTCATGTCACTTGGGGACTCTGTGGGTACTGGGCAGAGACCCTGCCACCCGCTCAGCTTCCTAACCTCCAGGCTGTGAGAACAACAGGGTCGGTGGTCCCGAAGGCACCTGGTCTCCCATCCTGAGGCAAGGACCATTCAGTAGCGGCACCAGAGAACAAGCCACCACCGACCGTCCTACCAGGGGAGCCGCTCTTCTCCAGTGAGCCCCGTCTCCTCTCCCTTTGGACAACAACCTTGTAGGACGAAGGGGTCTCCCACTGAGCTGCGCCTCAGCGTTACTCAGGGACGTCTGCACCAACTCAGGTAAATCCGAGGCACGGGGTGGGTGAGCAGGGTGGGCGGCTGCCCAGGCATACCCAGGCATAGAACTCCCAGCAGACTCTGGGCGCAGCCAAAGCTGCCACCTCCCCTGCGGGACACACTGCCTCCGGCGGTTCTTGGGCTCTCTTAGAGTGCGTCAGAAGTGAAAAAGAATTTCCTTGACAATTCTCAACTAAATCTACCAGTTTAAAATAAATGGCCATTAGATCCCTGATATCAGGAAAAAAAAAATACGGCCAAAGCAAAGTTAAAACTGCTAATTTTGTTTGGCTTCCAACGCAATACAAGGACAGCTCAGGGTCGGGTACAATGTTCGTCTTTTCTTTTTGGTACTAGGGAATAAACCCACAGGTGCTCTACCCCTGAGTTACATCCCCAGCTTTATTTTTAGAGACAAGGTCTTGTTGTGTTGCCCAAATTGGCCTCAAACCTGCAATCCTCCTGCCTCAGCCTCCTGAGTAGCTGGAATTATAGGTGTGTGCTACTTTACCTGGCTCAAAAGGTGCTGCTTCTACACAAAGCCGCAGGGACCTTAGCCGAGGAAAAACTACCTGTAACTTCAGGCACATTTCTGCTAATTCCTATTTGTTAGCATTGCCAAGCTTGGCAGCAAACAAAATAAACAGAAAATCCTGAACCCCCCCTGATAAAATTCCTAGGTAGAGTCAGGTGAAGCACTCATTAAAAAATTTCAAGGCCTGAGCCACACCTATACTAATTAAACCAGAATGTCTGGTAATTCTTTCTTTCTTTATTTTTTTAAATTTTTTGACACACGTCTTGCTTTGTAGTTCTGGCTAGTCCTGAACTCAGCCTCAACTTAGCAATCCTCCTGCCTCTGCCTCCCAAATGCTGGGATTACAGGCGTGAGCCACCACACCCAGCATTGTGGTATGTGGTGCTGATTGCTGCTGGGCGTTGAGTCTCCATGCACAGCATTGCTGTATGTGGTTACCAGGGATGAACCTGAGCCCTTGCACTTGCAAGACAGGCACCAGAATCACTGAGCTATATCCCCAGCCCTGGTAATCCAAATTTTAAAAACTTATTTTCAGTATGTCATGAGTGGCTCGGATCATAGTTATTCTAAAAGTTAAAAATTATTTGTTGTTCAAATCTGTCCTAACAAGAACTGCTCTGAAGTCTGCTCCAGGGGCTCAGGAACTGAGAACCTGGGGTATCTGCCCTCCTCACATTAACTTTCAAGCTGAGAAGTACACTTCAAAAACATATATGATCTTAACCAAGCTGACACGACAAGACACACATTCTGGCTGAAAGGAAGAGGGCTGGAATTCACTGGAGGTGTGCACTATGTGGAACATAGGTCCTCAGTTAAAAGGCCCTCTTCCAGACCTTTGTGGCACCAGCTTAAGTCTAGGTGGCTTTCAGACTTCGCATTTCCTGGGGTGGGCGCTGTTCCTGTGGTACCAGAGGAGGAGGAGGAGCCAGAAAGACAGTGCAGCTGGCAGTTTCCTTCCTAATATTGACTGGTCTTGGTCTCAACCACCTTCTCTAGGGCCGCTAGAGAGGTCTCAACCACCTTCTCTAGGGCCGCTAGAGAGGTCTCAACCACCTTCTCTAGAAATCTGCACCAGTGCAGCGAAGGAGCATACACACCTCCAGGTGTAAACTATTCCTTGGGCTGGGCCCTCTGCAGACCAGACCCTGACGTGGCTGGCTTCTGCAGGGCACCTTCCCATATCAAACCCAGGCCCACACCACGCTGTGACTTGTCCTTTAAGTCCTAGCAGACTCTCAAGACACTCACTTCTCAGGCCATCTTTGCCTGTGTCCTCAGATCCTCAGGGGAACCCCGTCTGTGGGGCCTGGGTGGTTCCAGACTGAGAAGACCAAACCCCACACACATGATTAAAAAGTAATCATGACACCTAATGAAAGCACAAGCTGAATGGAATGGAATGAAGATGAGTCCTGGCCACAGCCCTGCCTCGGTCAAGCATGGAGCACACCCCAGGCCCGCAAGCGCTGGTGTGGCCTTCCGGCCCTCCCTCCCTCCTCTCATACACATCCTAGCCTCTTCCCAACATGCCCAAACCTTCCTTCTAATACTGGATGTACTTAAGAAAACAAGCAGCTACAGGGGAAGAAATAAAACCATATGTGTTTATATTAATTCAAGTTAAGGAAACGAATCACAAGCTATACAAAATTGAGATCAACTGGAAAACTCAAAGGAAAGTACCATACCTACTCCCAGCTGTCCGGAACAAAAGATCACATTAAAGAATCCATGGAGTGAATTCTCACCACGGGCCTAAGGGAGGAAGACTACAATTCCTCTGCCGCTCTGCCAGCCGCACTCCCTCTGCAGGGCAGTCGAGCTCCCCGGGGAGAAGCATATACAGGTGTGGTCCTTGGGGCCAGAACAGGTCTCGTCACTCGCCGGGAGACCCAGAACTTGGACCTGAGACCCAGCCAAGGGGAAATCATTTATTTGGTCGTCTGACATCAACGCTGGCCTCAGACACCTCCATGCCCCATCTTCTCCCTACTTTCCTTTTCATTCCTTTACTGTACACCCAAGTGAATGCTCTTTATACTTCACTGTTTTAAAAATAAAACAACAGAAAAGGGAGGTAGGTAAGCAGGGATGGAGAGGGCACAGAGACCTAAAAATGCCACGAACCTTACCAGACAGGGATGGCCCATGCTAGCTGCCAGCAATCCGAGTCCCTTGCTCCTCAGACACCCCAGTGTCCTCCCGGGGCGGGGCCTCCCTCACATCCCTTCTTCCTCGCCACGCTCCAACACCCGGATATGACGTTAGGTGTCATGATTACCGGCCAGAGTGCCTGGCAAGGTCTGCGAACTCTGGCGAAAGGTCACGGTCTTACTGCCCCTCCCAGCATGTTGGGTGGGGTAAGAGCCGCCTCACTAGACTATTTCTGCATCCTCATCCCTCCGAGGTAGATTCATTTTACCCAGATCTGAAACCTGCTCCAGTTCTGCCTATTACAGTAGCTCCTGACGGCCCAGCCCCTCACACTTCCGGTGCCCTCTGCCCCTCCAGTGGCCCACAAAGCGCAGGTGCTGCTCACTGCGCAGGTGCCACTCACAGCCACGGCCCCAGCTCACTCCGCTGTGGGCAGGCTCACAGCACCCCACTGCACCAGCACACAGTATGCATGGCGGCCCGAGGTACATTTCTAGTGTAAGTGTGGAGCCGCCCGCGTCCTCGCACAGCCGCCCCTCGGTCCGGGTCCTGAGGCTGCTCTGCAGCCAGCCCGGCTCAGTGTTTGATCTCCAGGATGGAGGGGTTGTGGTCCAGGATGGCCAGGATAATCTTGTCCATGTACTGCCTCAGTCGGAAGTTGATCTCCTCCTGCTCCTTCAGGGCTTCCATGAGCTGAAGGAACAGAAAGGACCGTCAGGAGCCGGGCTTGGGTTGGGTTTCGGCCCAGACGCCCAGACTGGCCGGGGGCCAGTGTCCGATGACAAGAGGGACCCCGGGTAAGGGGACCCCTGACCCACCTGGGTACTCAGAGGCCCAGGTGTTATAATGGAGATTCATATTCAGGGTCCCAGGGCCTAGGCTCTGCCGGGAGGCCCTGCCCTCCCCTCAGACAGCTCCCAGCATATCCTTTGGAGTGCTAGTGACCTACCGAGGACAGAAGCTAGGCCTGAGCTCTAAGTCCCAGGCAGATGGAATGACATGGGGTCTCCTTAAGGGGCAGGCAGTAGTTTAAAAGTTAGTATTTGTTCACAGCTGAGTGGGCCATGGCACCGAGACCTGGGGGCCTCTTCCTCTGCAGATGGGGTACCTGTACCCTGAGATGTCTTACGGCCCCGGAACTGATTAAGTGACAACATAAGAAACGCTGGTTCCCTTGCCTGCTTGGCAGCATAAGTACCCCTTGGTGGGTCTCCATGGCAGACGGCCCTGGTCTGGCAGTTGGGCTCTGGGTAGCCTGGGGCTCCTGGCTCCAGAAGGAGGAATGGTAGGACCCACGCAAAGGGGCCAGGCTCCAGTAAGGGAACAAGACATGGGTACCTCATCCCGAGAGGCTGTGTCTATTTCTGCAGCCAGAGACTGGGCTTTGGTCTGGGTAGCAAAGAGGTTCTTTGCTTCGTAGAGGCTGAGGCTCAGGATCTGTCCATTCAGGTCGTCATTCTGATCCCGCAGCTTGTGGTTCTCCTGCAGCGACAGGATGAAGACACATCAGTTCCCAGAAGCAACTGGTGAGCAACAGAACCGCTTTTCTGTACCTGCTGTCTCCCGTTGGCCACCAATGCCCCCTGTGTGTCATAGCCAGCGCGGGCAGCCTACAGGTGGTGCAGCCTTTGCCTGGTGTCAGGGTGGAAGGGCTGGTTCAGGGCCTGGGATTCTGTGGATTCCTGGGCCTGCTCAGCGGTGCTGTCTCGGGATAGCTGCAGGGCTGGCCATCTGTCCTCCCTATGGCTCGCCCTGTGGCCCTGGTCCTGGGCAGGCAGCAAATGGCTCATTCCCCCACAGCCAAGCTCTGGGCCCCCTCCCACTGGAGCTGCTCACGGTGCCTCTGCTCCTGAGAACTGACCGCAGACCCAGCGCAGCTCTGGCCTGAAGGCACCGAAGATTCACACCTGAGCCCAGGAGTTCCTCTGGGACAGGCTGGGTTTGGAGTCACTGAAGACACCCAGCCATCAGCACCTTTGCCACAGGTGCTGACATAAACTCAGAGGTGTGACTTGGGCCGCAGCCTCCAACTGCAGGGTATGGCAGAGCTACATCACCCTCTCCCTCAACCCGGACTGGTCTTCGGGGAACTAAAATGGGATCTCAGGGTAGACCGCAGCCAGGCACTCCTTGGCACCTGGTGTCAGCTCATTCTCAGCCCAAGCACCAAGACAGGACAGTGGTGTGTCCTTGTTTTTGTGGACACAGAAGAAGGGTCCTGGGACCCGGCAGACGTGGCCAGTCTGTCACAGGAGCAGAGAGCAATGAGTGTGCTGGGGGTTGGTGGTCCCCACAGCAGAGCCCACAGTCTTGCTGCATATCAGCTCCCGGGCCCACCTGCTTTAGCCGCTTGACCTCGTGCTCGAGCTCCACCTCTCGGGCCCTGGCGTTAAACTCCCCCAGGCCGGATGAGGAGCTTCGGCCCCTGCCGGTGCGCTCACAGTCCAGCTTGTACATCTGCAGGTGCTCCAGCTCCTTCCGCAGATCCTCGATGAGCTGGGAGAGGGAGAGGCTGGTTAGTGGGAGCAGGAACCCTATGGGGAGCCCGGGACCCTGAGCGGTGGGACCCACCTCCTGCGTTGCCTCCCGCTCCTTCTGGAACTCGAGGCGATTCTGCCGCAGCTTATCCATCATGCGCTTGTACAGGTCCATCTCATCCTTGAGCCGCAGGCTGGTGTCCTCCAGCCGGTCGGACATGCGCTGCCGCTCCTGCAGCCAGGGAGACCGGGTCAGGGCTGGGGCACTTCCCCAGGGATCTGCCAGAGACGTAGGCCACAGCGTACAGGGACAGCCAGGTGCCCTGCAGCTCCAGAGAGCGAGGAGGAGCATCACAGGGCTCCGAGGTCATTCAGCACAGGGGAGCCTGTGCAGGGCTGCTCCCTGAAATGGAACCCCACTACCTCCTCGAGGACTAAACCCCAGTGTGTAAGGGATGCGCAGCATCGCTACGCTGTCGAAAACTTGTCAAATCAGAAATATAGAAGCATACATTGCTACTCACATTTTGGGGGCAATTTTTAAGGTAGGGCAGTTTTTTAGAGCGGTATAAACTAACGACCCTCCCTGTGCTCCACGTTGCTCCTCCACAGTTTGTCCCTTGCGCGGACCCGCTGCTCACCTCGTCTAGTTTCTCTGTCTGAGACTTGAGTCGTGACACGGTTGTTCTAAGCTCGGTATTTTCTTCCTCTAACTGCTGCACCCTGGGGAAAGAAGAAGAACGCGCTCTCAGGAGTAATCTCTCAGGAAAAGGACCTCTGCAGCTCTCCAGAGCTTCTTGGGAAAGGGAAAACAGAAACTAGGAAAAAGAGAGATAAGCTGGGCATGGTGGCGTATGCTCGTAATCCCAGCACCCGAGAGGCTGAAGCAGGAAGATCACTCAAGCTGGAGGCCAGCGTGGGCTACACGGTGAGTTCAAGTCCAGCCTGGACTGCAGAGTGAGATCCTGCCTCAGAAAAACAAAAACAAAGACAGAACAAAAAAAATCAACCCTCCCCCCAAAAGAATTTTAAAAAGAAAGATAAAATTATCTATGTGGAATAATAAATACATCTTAAACACACCTAATCCAAAGTCCAAAATGCTCTAAGATGCAGAACATCCTGAATACTGATATGCTGTGGAACTATTTCATATACAAACTTAAAATATACTAGGAATTCACCCTCAGGCTATATCTACAGCTGTACATGAAACATAAATGAACTCCTCGTTTAGACCTGGGTTCTCTATTTCCATTTAAACATATATATATATATATATTTTTTTTTTTATATATATATTAAATTATTTATATTATAGGGTTCCTGCTCCCACTAACCAGCCTCTCCCTCTCCCAGCTCATCGAGGATCTGCGGAAGGAGCTGGAGCACCTGCAGATGTACAAGCTGGGCTGTGAGCGCACCGGCAAGGGCCGAAGCTCCTCATCCGGCCTGGGGGAGTTTAACGCCAGGGCCTGAGAGGTGGAGCTTGAGCACGAGGTCAAGCAGCTAAATATATAATATTAAAATAATTAAATATATATATATACATATATATATAACATAAATATGTATTATGTATGTGTGTGTGTGTGTGTGTGCATATATATATATATATATATATGCACACACACACACATATATATTTTAAATCTGAGAAAAAAAATCCTGGAATCTGAAATGCTTCTGAGGCCAAGCATTGTGAATAAAGTCTATTCAATCTGCAGAGCACGGCCTTGAGCTTCCTATCAGCCAAGGCAAAAGAGTAACAGTATTGTTATGTTTTCTATAAAAGGAAACATTTGTGAATAAGAAGGCAGGATTTCTGTTTTGTTTTTGAAACAGAGTCTGGCTTTGCAGCTGAGGCTGGCCCTGAACTTTCTATGTAGCCCAGGCTGGCCTCTAACTTTCGGGATCTTCCTGCCTCAGCTTCCCGGGTGCCTTTCCAGAGGTAGGATTCTTTTCACATGCATCATCTGAAGCCTGAAACACCACGGGGGGATATTTTTCCACTAGACTGTGAAAGCCTTGCTGTGACTGGCGGTGGCTGGGGCCGCCCATCAGGGTCTGCCGGGCGGATTCACGGAGCTCTCCACTCTCCCACCCAGCATCTCTGGCAAGACCTGGTCTGCACATTCCTTGCGGCTGCCCCAGGGGTGCACAGGCCCTGGCTCCACGGAGACGCCCTGGTCAGTGTCCACATAGGGCTGTCCGCATGGTTCTGTGGGGGACAGAGCCTGGTGTCCCGGGTCAGGAGTGGGGCTGTCAGCGTTGTGCACTCATCTCCCCACTGTGCTCAGAGACCAGGGGGGATTCGCAGATCCACTGCTGCCTCGGGCTCCCTGGCAGAGGCTCCAGGCCAGTGCAGAGAGGAGTTCAGACCCTCTGGGAAGGCAGCCTAGATGCAGCCTGGCAGGCACACGAACCCCCTCCGCACTGGGTCCTCTGGCCACTCTCTCCCGGCCCCTCCCAGCCATCAGGAGCAGGCTGGGTGAGAGCTCGCACCCGGGGCAACACCCCTCCACACACACAAAGCTATAATTGGCAACTTTTAGAGCACAAGTCCAAATTGGGTGACGAAGGAGGTGCCAGGTGCAGAAAGGGTTCCTCGCACACCCCACCGCCAGCTACTGCTCAGCCCCTCGACGCCAGACACCAGGAAGCTCTGCAGCCAGGAGCCAGCCCAGGAGCACTGGGACATGGAGGACGGGCGCAGGCAGGCTGCAGACGGGGAGGTAGACTGCAGACGGGAGACGACACTGACAGGACACCGACACCGTGGGCCCAGACGCCTGGCCAGCGCTGCTTCCCACCCTGTTTTCCTCAGGTCTCAGCAGTGGAGCCAAAGGCACACCAGCGGCGCAGGAACCCCTGGCCAGGCTCGTGTTCAAGGTCCTGAAGACCTGACACCAGGGGGAGCCCCGAGTCTAGATGTCAGACCTGGCGGCAGCCTCTGGGCCAGTTTTCTCACCCCGTTGCCTCACCGATGCCTGTCTGTATTGTCCCCTTTGTTCGACATCATGAGGATTCTTCTGGGTATTCCCTAACGAACACACCCATTTTTATTTTTTTAAAAGAATCATGCTCTGCAATTTAGGTTGCCTTCAACCCACTATGTAGCTCAGGCTGACCCTGAATTTATGAGCAGCCTCCTGCCTCTGCCCCTGCGTGCTGTATTACAGGTGTGAGCCACCGTGTTTTTAAGGTGTCAGCCGGGCACTGCTGGAACAGGAGGCTCAGTCCCCCGCCGTACGGGGCACACAGCCTCCCTAGGGCGGAGGCCGCAGGGCACTGTGTACCTGGTGTTGAGCAGCTCCAGCTCCGTGCTCTTCTCCCGCTCCAGCTTGCTGTAGGCCTCGCGGTGTCGCCGGGCCTCCTCCTCCAGCACCTGCTCGGCCGTGGTCTCCTGGTCCTTCACCATCTCCTCCAGCTCGTGCACTCTGAGAAGGGGCCCAACTCCAGTCCAGCAAGTTCTCATGGCCCCGCTGTCTCCTCCCGCCCTGGGCTCTCTGAGTCCAAACGTGTTTACTGAGGGAGGTGGTGAGGCTCTTGCCCGGCCTGTGGGCCAGCAGCTTTGCTGACAGATGAATGAGGGACCCGAGACCTCTAAGACACGTGAAGAGAGGTGTGTCCTCCACACCCCAGAGAGGCATGGTGGGGGGCGTAGAGAGCAACAGCGGGCCTCGACACTGGACACACAGCCTCAGCCGTGCCTCCACCCAGGTCTCCCCTCCCCTCAGCTCTGCTCTCCTGGCCACTGCCCCTCTGGTCACTAGCTGTGACTCCAAAAATGGGTACAACCCAGCCAGTTGCCCAGACACGCCAGACCTGGGAAAGGGCCGGGCCCTGTGGGTGGTTCTAAGCCCGCAAGCTGCGGCCTCTCGGCCTGTCAGTCTCAGGCACCTCTCACCACCAGGAGTCCTTGCACCAGCTGACCTGCTGGGCTGTACAAAACGGCCCCTTTTTGGCTCCCACAAGGTAGGGACCAGATTCTACACCAGCTACCAAGCTTCCTGCACCTGAGAATAACTAAGTCCAGCACCCACTGCCTCCCTGCCCAGCCCTGGGAACGCTGCACTCCACAGGCCTCCACTAGAGTAAATCGGGGACCCCTCCACGGCCTCGGCCCCCACAGCACTCATCCCCGGGGAGGCCCTAGTGACCCTGTCTTAGACCATTCTGCAGCCTGCACACCTGGGATGTCGTTTGAGCCTAGAGTCAAGGTCAAGTCCTCAGATGCTCGCTTGGAGCTGGGAGGACTGAGATTACAAGGACAGCCCCACGTCCCCAGCACAGGCCCAGCCTGACCTGTGTACCAGCTGCGTATTCTCCAGCTTCAGCTTGCTCTTCAGGTCCCCATTGGTCAGGCTGTCGTTCTCCAGCTCCGTCACCTTCTTTTCCAGGAAGCTCACCTGCAGCAGCGGGGCAGAGGCGGATGGAGAAGCCCTTGAGGCCGCAGCACCGAGAGACTGCTCCTGACTGAGACTTCTGACGACAGCGATGTGTGCTTGTGGGGAGACCGTGTGACCTGTGTCCCTCCCCTACCCAAGCAGGCACGGGGTATCCTAGGTCTCCAGACGGCAGCCCAGAGTGCTCCCCACTGCCCCCTGGAGCACACATTCACTGTGCCCCTTCCCTCCCCAGCCCCACAGGGCCTACCTTCTCCGTGATGTCATTGTCACAGGAGTCAATGCTGTCCCGGAACAGGTCCTCTGTGCTGCCGTTACTGCTGCTGAAGTTGCTGTTGTGCATGAGCTGCCTGCAGGGAGCACGAGGGCGCGGCTGCAGAGGCTCTCGGAGCTGGGGTCTGACTAGACTGTGTGCTGCGTGCGCGCCTGACACCTGCGTGCCAGGAAGCCCCGCAAGGCAGGTGGGCCTCACTCAGCCCCAGGAGGAGGGCGTGGCCTGAGCTCCACACCCGGACTGTCTGCCCAGAGGATGGCGGGGGCTGCCACATCCACCCGTCCTGAGTCTCTGGCGGCCACGGCCAGCTGAGGCCAGCTCCTTACTGCTGTCTGAACCCTCTCGCACCAGTGCTAGCCAGCAGCTGCTGGGTGAGCACAATGCCCAAAAGGCCACTTCCTCTAGCTGGAAACCACCATGGAGGCAGCCTGGCTCCAACATCTGGGCCGCCAGAGGCTCCGGTAAGATGCACCCCCTGTGCCACGGGCCCCACCTTGGGGAGGGTGAAGGCCAGGACAGCCACCCCCTCCCTTGCAGGGCACTGAGCTGAAGGGTGAGGCTGGAGACAGGCCGGGTCTGGGCTGACGGCATGGAGCCGGGACCTAGACAGCTGAGGCAAGTGAACAGGACAGTGAAAGGGCTGCGTGGGCGGTTACCGTCCAAAGGCCGTGCTGGAGATCTTCCGGTTGGGGCTAGAGAGAGAAAAGAAACAGTCACTGGACAGATGGGGTTCTGGTCCACCTGGTCATCCTGCTGCAGAGTGGGCTCTTTCTTCCCCCTCAGGGACCTTACATGTCAGCCGGATCCAGAGAGGAGGCAACTGACTGCCCGCTACAGGAAAAGCCCCAGCGTCCGTCCTGCTAGCGTGTGCCCTCACCCCCCAGCCCGAATGGGTGCCTGCCAAGGGGCCTCCTGTGCCGCCCCTGGGTTACCAGCCTCACCTGCTGGCCTTCAGGTTCTTCAGCCTGGCTTCTAAGTCGTTCAGCAGGTTGATCTTCTTGCAGCACTGGGAGCAGTGCACATCCAGCAACTCACTGTTGTACGCATGTCGCATCTTCCTCGGGGTCTGTCCCGCACTGGTCAGAGAAAGGGACAAAATCACTTTCTTAGCTGCTGTCAAGTTGTGTCCTGCCCCACCCACCCTGCTGAGCTTACTTTAGTTCAATCGCAAGAAGTAAATGAGTGGCACAAGGAGGGGAAATAAAGCAACACAGCATCCCATTCTTAGTACACTCAAAGAGAAACTAGTAAGATGTGTCCATTTAACAGATAAGGCAAACTGAGAGTCAGTGTGAGAAGTAATGACTCAGGTGGGTGGGAAGAGATCATAGAAAGTCACAATGAAGAACCTTCTAATGCTGAGATTCTAGGAAGCAGGATGACATAACACCCCTGAGAGTTCACACTTTAGCCTCCTAGGTCAGTAATTGCTTTCTTTCCTAAGACAGGAAAAGCAGGAAAACTCCAGACTCTCAGTTAGGGTGCAATGACAGCACTGTTAACCCCTGCAGCATGAGGCAGAGGGAAGGCAGGCCAGCTCCTGGGCCTGGAGCGAGGCTGGACTGGCTCTACCATTCTCTTGGACCCCAAATACCACCCAGACCAAGAGGCACCTGGAAGACACCGAAGACCCCAGGTCTGAGTAGACGTTGGTCCTGGTCTCGTCATCGGGGCAGGGACTGCTGGGGGCACAGTCCACGTCATCGCCCTCGCCGTAGTCTTCGAACTGTTCCTCGCTGCTGATGAGCGAGGCGGTGGAGTGCGTGGAGAGGTCTGACGTCGTCATGGACGGAGTGTGGACCAGGGACCTGGGGGCCGGGAGCACGGGGGTCAGTGAGGGCTGAGGGCGTCCTTAGCGCTCTGGACAGTGGGACCCCACCCTCAAGGGAACATCTCACCACAGAAACCATCTGCATGAGCGACATGCAGACTGGGCCCTCCCCAAGGAGACACACTGCAGCTACCAACTAGACTCCCAACTACAGTCAAATTACACTTATTAAATTACAACACTTATTAGTGAACCAAGTGATCAGATTATCCAAAAGTGGTTGAAAAGCTTATAAAATATTGGCAATGATGTGGAGAAATGAAGATAAATTAAGTCAGATATGACAGATGCTTTTCAGAGATTGAGTGTGTCTAAGATCTATGTGAGGAAAAAAAAAAACACATAGGAGACATATTAAAAGGGGAACAGACTCGGGTTTCTCTCCCCTCTGGCTTTTCCTGGCTGTTGTGCACATCTTTTATAATGAAATGACAAAGGACAGTGTGCTCCTGGTGAGAGGCATCTCGTGGTTCTCAGGCATCTCTAGTCCACAGAACCCTAATACCTCAGAGCACGGGTTCTAATCCTGACCCGCGCTGTGGCCTTTGGTGCACAGGCCTTGCTCAGTCTACCTATGATCTAAGAGTAAAGAGGGTGCAACGTATGGCCCACTCCGGAGACCCTCCCTTTCGTCACTCCATAGGAGCTTCTCTCTTTTACTGCTTGAGATCATGACTTCCTCAGCCTCATTGAGCCTTCACGCTCAGGGATTCCTCGGCGCTTCAGCCTGGATTAATCACACTGAATAGCTTTTACTAAACTGCTGGCATCCATTGCTGGCTTGCTCCAGGCAGTAAGTCACCGAAACAAAGGACCGCCAATGGCAGATAATTAACCGCAAGATCAACAGGTCAGGTGGCTCATACCTATCATCCCCAGACTTGGGAGGATGAGGCAGGAGGATCTCTGAGTTCACTACATAGTGAATTCAAGGCTACCCTGTCTTAATAACCAAAACCAACAACAATAAAAAAAATTTTAAAAAAGATCAACAGGTCTACTGTCCACAGTGCTTCTCCTCGGGTTAGCAAATCACGGTACAGCAGCTGAACTGCTCCTAGAGCGCAGCACGGACCCTATGACAGATAAGTACCCAAAGGGCACCACCCAGAAACGGCCCTCAGAACCACTGGAGTTTGACAAAGCCAGCACTGGGAAAATGTGTCAGTTCAAATCACATGAAGTTCCTTCAAAGTGATTAAAAACTGCCACTTTCAGGCCAGGGATTTAGTCCAGTGCTTCTGGCGCCTGTCTTGCAAGTGCAAGGGCCTGGGTTCCTCCCCAGTAACCACATACAAGACTCACGCCCAGCAGCAACCAGTACCACATACCACAGTGCCGGGCGTGGCGGCTCACACCTGTAATCCCAGCACTCGGGAGGCAGAGGCAGGAGGATTGCTGAGAGTTCCAGGCTGAGCTCAGGGCCAGCCTGAACTACAAAACCCTTATTTCAAAAACAAAAACAAAAAAAACCCTGCCAGTTTCGTGTGGTTCCACCACAATGGAACCACCCGCTTCCCTCTCTACTAACTGTCACCTTCTTCTGATGCTGGGTCACCACTTGGAATCACCATGGATTCCTCGCCCTGGCGGTGGCTGCAGTCCATCCCCACAGCCCTGTGTTCCTCCCGGGGTTCCCTGAGGGCTGAGGCAGGGGGTCCCTTACTGTCTTCTCCCACATGGTGCAGGGGATGGAGCACAGCCTTGTGTGTGGCCAAATACTCTAGACTGAGCCACACCTCAGTCCTCTTAATAATTAGGTCTTAATCCTGTTCTCAAACAGCTAATGAGATATGCATGATCCATACTGAAAATAGAGATTAGACAGCAGAGCTGATGGAAGATCATTAAAATAATCAATCATCCTATCACTCAGAAATAACTGCTCAATTTTTTTTTTTTTTTTTAGGTTTTTTTTGAGACAGGGTCTCGCTTTTGTGGTTTAGGCTGGCCCTGAGGTCAGCCTCAAACTCACATCACAATCCTCCTGCCTCTGCCTCCCGAGTGTTGGGATTACAGGCGTGAGCCACCACGCCCGGCACTGTGGTATGTGGTACTGGTTTCGGGTCTCCACACCCAGTATTGTTATGTGGTTACTGGGGAATCGAACCTGGGCCCTTGCGCTTGCAAGACAGGCGCAGGAACCACTGAGCTAACTCCCCGGCCCCTCCAGAACTATTTCTACTGCTGACGCTGGGCTGCTGGAAGTTTTGGCTGCGCACAGTGCGTGCACAAGTACCCCGAAGATGCCCATCCCGAGAGGGTCTGGATGCGGATTTCCGGGGGAGCCCTTCTGAGAACCGGTTCCCGCCAGCTCCACTCACTTGTCCTCTGACAGAAACAGGCCCCCGAGTGCCCGCTCCTTCTCCTCAGCCAGGCTCCCGACACAGCCCTGCAGGCTCTGGGCACTCTCCATGGGGCTGTCCATGTCTGACTCCTGGGGACCCTCCGGTGCGGCCAGCGTCATCGCCTCTTCCTCGTCCTCAGGAAGGAAGCCAGGGTCCCTGGGGATGAGCTCGCCATCAGCAAAGGTGGAGCCCGAAACCTCGCTGCCCTGGGGAAGACAAGGGAGCAGAATGAGCAACAGTCGGCTCTCTGGGACTCACGTGTCCTCATCAGACTACAAGGACACGGCGGGCCTGGGACCGTGGGGACTGGGGCTCAGGAAGGCCAAGAAAAGGACACCCCCACCCCTTCCAGGAGGCCTGGAAGGCGACTGGTCTCGGAGGCCACACACTGTGGGGAGCTGGACCTCAAAAGGGCAGCATTGTGCATCGTGGATCCTTGGGGCACCTGGCCAGCACACTGGATAGAGGATGCAACGCCATCAGGGAGGTTAGGTGTCGGCCTTGGGCTGCCACAGCCACGCTAGGGAGCAGGAACCCCGGGCCTTCCGCTTTTGAGCTCCGGCCCAGACTCGCCCACTAGGGGTGCGGCACCCAGCACAGCGCCGTACACTGTTGGGACACATAAAGGAGCACCTGTGCCTTTTGCTGAAGTTGGCTCCAAGAAGGACTCTGCTGCCCTGGGCTAGGAATACACAGCAATGAATGGGCTCCTGCTTGCTCCATACCGTGGGCTGGGCCACCAGATGGATGGATGAAGTTGGTGTGAGGCACCCCCGACTGTGGAGTGATTAAAATCACCCCTAATGTCTTTCCACCTAGATGTCACTAATCCACACGGCTCCAAACTGCACAGCTCTTACACCCTAAGCAAGGCTCCATCAGAGGCACGAACCGCATCCAGTGGAAATGGAAACACCCACCTGCTCCACAGATGGAGCTTGAGAGTCCATATATTATCCCATTTCCGTTTCCTAACAACCTCCGAGACACACAGTGTGACTCCCATTCACTGGCAGGAAACAGGCTCCGAGGACAGCTTGCCAGAGTCCTCTGAGCAACAGCGGAGGACCTGCCTGCTCCCACTGTCATATCCTTGCTGCCGCTCACCACCAGTGCCTCCACATTCCGTGGATTTTCAAACTTCAAAGTAACAGGAGGTAATGTACTTTATAATGATTTGTTACTGATGGTGATGCCCAGAAGTTCTGCCCGGGGCAGCTACTTCCATAGCCGGCTGCTGCCAGTTCCACAGGAGACTCTGGTTAGCCCAGCGACGCTTAAGACAAACAGAGGGAAACTGTCCACCTGAGAGGGGAGCCGGGGCTCTTGGGGGGAGCAGTGCGCGTGGTCTGTGTCCTCACCTGGCCATGAAGAATCGAAGACTCTCCCACCCCCCAGCCATAGGGACAGGAGCTGACAGACAAGCCTGGCCTCTTGGCCAGGGGCGTTCCTTTCCGTCTTCCCCACAGCCCTGTGACGAAGGCTGCTCTCCCCTTTTTTGTAAGCAAACAGCCTTGCTTGGGGTGGTGGAGACCAGGGCCAGACTCTGTGTCAACAACACATCTGAGGTCCTGAAGAAGCTGCAGTCCCTTTGGGTCCCAGAAAACAGGCAGGGTCCTCCAGGGGTCTGGCCGCCCTATGGGCAGCTCTGGTTTGTCTGCTTGGACACAGATCCAGGCTTTGTTGCCATATTGATACACCAACTCCCGGAACGCTGTAGGTGGGGTCCATCAGCCCCTCACCCCGTGTCCCACAACAGCGCGGAGGCACTGGGAGGTTGGTCCAAGCTTCTGACTGGTGACAAGAGCGGCCCCCAGTGGCCTATCTCCATAACAGCAAGGCAGAACACACAAATGTCCCTCCTACCCTCTTCTAAAACCAGCTTCTTCTCGTTGGATCTTTGGAGTCCACACCTGGCCAGCTTCCTCCTTTGACAAGGTGACCTCTGTCTGTCTACTGCTCACAGCAGCCCTGGGAGGGCTCCATGACCCTGGATTCCTGTTGCCTCTGACACCAGGTGGGCTTCTGCTTCGGTCTTTCCCAGCTCCCAGGACTCAGCTCAGACTCCAAGCCAGGCGCAGACAGGCAACGCAAATCTTCATCCGCCCTCTGGCCACACACACACTCACTCAACCTTCCTCTTAAAATTAGCTACTTCTTTTATGAACACCTTTTCATTCAACCCACAACTGTCTGCCCTAGGCAAACAGAAATTTTAATTGTAACTTCAAAACCAGTTCTCATACTTCCTCTTAAATTAAAAGTTGGCTATTAATGATTGCTATAAGAAAAGTAACTGTATACCTTGATTTGTGTCGAACACTACCACTTTGTTCCTTTCCTGAAACCCTTTCCGTCTGGCGACTGTCCAGGACAACAGCTTTCCTGTTCACCCTCGCTCCTCCTGGCAGGCCACAAGCCCTGGGTCCCTGGGGAAGGTCTGGGTGGGCAGGAGCGGCTGGGCTGCGGGGGCAGCACTGGAAGGTGCTGGGGTGACTCTGACCTTCCCCCGCTGGGAACTCAGAGTCCTGTCAGAGCCCTGCGGAGACTGTAGCTCTCTGCTCTTAAAAGTTGAAGAGGAAGAGGGAGAACCGGTCTGTAACAAAGTCACCCCCACAAGGGTCCCTAGGTGGCTGGGGACACAAGGCTTCTGAGGCTGCGAGTGACCCTCCAGCCAGCCACCTGTGTGGGTCCTTGCCACGTGGGGCCCCTGTGTTCACTCGCAGATGATCTTTGGGGGATGTAGAGGGACAGAAGACGAAGCTGCCCGGGGAGGGGGTTAGTGGATTCTGTTCACATGGATGCAAAACGCTAGCCTCATTCCCAGGCAAACCACGGCTCATTTTTTATATGTTAATTAGCTTGGTTTATTCATTCCATCATTTTATACATATGTCAAAACATTATGTTGTGAAAACAAAAAACATGTACATGAGACATGTAAATGTGTATATATAAAGTTAAAATTGGATCATGCTATAAATCATTTAAAAATCCCATTACTAATGAATATCACTTCCTAACTTCTCATCTGATGACCAAAGAATTAGATGGCTGGTTTGTTTGTTTATTTTTGAGACAGGATTTTGTTTTGTAGTTCAGGCTAGTCTTGAACTCACAGCAATCCACCTGCCTCTGCTCCCAAGCGCTGGGACTGCAGGCATGAGCCACCGCGACCGGCACATTTTATTTATTTTTAATAGCAAATTACTTATTGGTACATTTAGGCATGCTAACCTCACCATAGGGAATGTGTCCCAGTACATGGCACATCTGGCCCTGTTTCTATTTCCTTTCTCGTCAAGCCCCCTCCCCGACGTAGATACAGAGCTTTGCTTCCACTTTTCCCTTCTATTTTCTCTTTTCCTCTTATCCCTTCCTTTCTCCCTTCCTCTTCCCTGGTTCCCCTTCCCATTTCCCAAGATCTGTATCTAATACACACTTGAATTCTCTTTTCCATTTTCACTTTCTCACACCAGAGAAACAGTGCAGTATTTGCACACATGTCCCATTCATTTCACCCAACAGGATGGACTCAAGGCCCATCCATTTATCTATAAATGTCTGAAGCTCATCCTATTTTATGGCAGGGTAATACTCCACTGTATTAAAAAAAAAATCCACCCACATCTTCTTGGTTCAGTGTCGTTGATGGGCATTTGGGCTGTTTCCAAGACTTAGCTGTTACAAACTGTGCGAGGGCTCATTTTGATGGAGGGACTTCAGGCTGCAGCAGCCTCCAGCATATTAAGGTCCTTCCCATAAGAGCTGAAGGCAGTGGGTGAGAGGACGACACTGCCTGCCTCATTTTCCTCCGGTGGGAGGCCCTCCCTCCCACAGCGGTGGTCTCTGGCTCCCTCACCTTGCTCTGGAGGCCGTGGCAGCTCCTCAGACTCTGCCCTCAGAGCACCCCTCCCCTGACCGACCCTTCCCCAGTGGGTGACGAAGATGTCTGCGCAGGACCTTCCGGTTACCATCCAGTGGACCCTGTGTCTGTGAGCTTAACCTGAACCAGGGTGCACAGAAAGCTGTGGCTGGACTTTGGGGAGACTTTAGGGAAGGGACTGTGTACTCAACAGGAAGCAATCGGTGTTGTGCATGGTCTAATCTGACTCGCCAGGACTCGGTCCTGGAGACTCAGAGGCAGCCCTGAGCAGTCTAGGGCCAAGGCCAGCTCCCATAGGTCACTCGGGCTTGCTGGTTTATGTCCACACCGCCCAGGTTCCCCTCCTTCCATGGAGCAGATGCAATGTGTCCCTGCTCAAGCCTGGGAGTCCTGTGGGTGGGACCGGGTGAGGCCACTGAGCCTGGGAGACCAGAAAACTTGTCTGCTGTGTGCCCGAGACCACCTCTACGGAACGGTGACTCTCACCTCTACATCAGGTTACTCAAGGGCCACATGTGGCAATTTACAGGAGCACTAGCCAAGAGCTGTGTGAGCGTAAGTCCTGGCCTGGCCGCTCCTGGAGGGGCTGTGTGGGGCGGTGATCATGTCACCCTGTACCAGTCAGCTGGCAAGGTCTGGACAGGCAAACAGCCAGGTCAGGGGTTTCTACAGAGAACTCTGAGGTGCAAGGCTGGGGAAACAGGACCCAGCCGGTGGCCCCCGTGGGGCAAGTCTTTGCCACCAGCATTCTGTGCTGCTATGTCCCCATCCATTTCTCCAGCATTTCCAGCTGGGGCTAGACAGAGCTGGGCTGCACTACTGTGGCAGTCTAGAGACACACAGCCTGCCCCTGGGGGCCCCTCCGGCCCCAGTGTCCACCCGCCAGCAGGCCCTAATGTCACCTTTTCCTCTGCAGGAAGCTGGCAAGGGCTGAATCCAGCACAGGCTGAAAAGGCCAAGTATCGATACACGTGGGAGCATCCAGGCCCTGGAGTGGCTCACAAAGGCCCACTGTCCCTGCCGGGGGTGTAGGAGGCCATGTGAAACTGCTGCATGTGGCTCTGCCTCTCACCTTGCCAGGCTGGGGCACCATCGACAAGTCACACCCACCAGACCTCTCTGTTTTCCTGGCAGCTGAGACTCAAAGGGCACGAGAAGGGCCAGCCATTTAGCTCTAGTGGTACCATGCCTACCTTGGTAGCACAAAGGCCCCAGTTTGATTCCTGGTACCATAAAAAATAAATAAATAATGGCGGCGGGGGATTTGGCTCAGTGGTTCTGGTGCCTGTCATGCAAGCGCACTGACCTGGGTTCGATTCCCGGTAACCACATACAATACTGGGTGTGGAGACTCACGCCCAGCAACAACCAGTACCACATACCACAGGGCCGGGCGTGGTGGCTCATGCCTGTCATCCCAGCACTCGGGAGGCAGAGGCAGGAGGATTGCTGTGATGTGAGTTGGAGGCTGAGCTCAGGGCCAGCCTGAACCACAAAGATAGACCCTGTCTCAAAAAAATAAATAAATAAAATTTTAAAATTCTCTATCAGAGGGCAGGAAAACCTCAGAGTTTTCTTGCTGTTTTTCAGAAAGAAGACTCAGCAGGAGCCTTGGGGGTTCTATGTCTGAACCCCAACAGGGAGGGACACGTGGTAGGTGATCAACGAGTCACAGGCCGCGCCAGCTGTGCATGGCATGCTGAGCTGGGCGGGTCCAACCACAGGAGTGTGGGCCTGTGCCATGCTGGTGTGGCCGCTGCACAAGCCCTTTAATTTCTAACCCTAAAGAGTGGAGAGAGACTCAGGCGACAGGCTGCTGTGGAGCATCTGCAGTGCTCTCTCACTGTGAGGACGCAGGGAGGATGCAGAAAACATGGCAAAGAAGAGCAAGGAAGAGCCAGGCATGGTGTGCCTATCTGGAAATTCAGCTCTGGGAGGCCGAGGCAGAAGGATTGCAAGTTCTAAGCCAGCCCGGGCTGCTTAGTGACTTAGCAAGATTCTGTTCCAAAATAAAAAAATTTTTTAAAGAGCTGGGGACAGAGTTCAGTGTGCAGTCCTTGAGCTCCATCCCCAACACCACCAAGGGACACACTCTGGAGTGGGTTTGAGTTCCGCTCCACCATTTACAAACTCTGCAGCCCTCGGTTTACTGAACCTCTCAGTGCCTCAATTCCCTCATCCACTAACCAGGCTCACAATTAGAGCTGGAAGTGCTCCAAGCACTCTGCAGTCTTCTTACACACAGAAACGCTCAGGACATGTGACAGAAGACATTCAGGGTGGTCCTGAGCTACCAGCCCCTGGGACCCTTTCTCCCCGACTGCTGGTGATGTGTGGGCCGGTAGTCTGGATTCAGCTCCAGGAGGGTGAAGTTTTGATTTCTGCAAGTTCTAGAGGCCTCCCTGCCAAGGTTGGCTGCCTCTGTTCCCCCAGCAGGGCCCTGTCCTGCCCACTCCCTTGGAAAGCCTGTCTGCACACTAATTACAGCTTTTAATAGGTACTAAGACGAGATGCCCTGGGGAAGACAGTCTAGAAGCTCTGGGGCTTGGGCTCATCCACCCCCAGCCCTGGCAACAGCTCTGCGCAGCAGGAGTAACTCGAAGTCACAGCAGAGCTCTGTGGGACAAGACTGGGTAAAAATAGCCTGGGCGGGCACATCTTGGCTTCCCTCGCAGCCAGGCACCTCCGGGCACACGAGGAACACCTCCGCAGGCAAGGCATGGGGGAGAAGCGCACTGGCTGCTGGGCCAGGATCGGGGATGGGCCCAGGCAGGGTCCCACCGGGTGTCTCCCACAGGTAGTGGAAGCTTCACTTTAGGGAGCTGACCTGCAGGTGCCAATGGCCCAGGTCCAAAGGGGGATGGGAGGGGTTGCCTGGGCTGAGATCTCCACAGCCCACGGGGCTCCACTGCCCTCATCGCACAGAGAGGGCGGCAGCAGAGGCTGGTGTGCACTCCAGAGCTTGGCAGGAGACTCCTGCTGTGGTTGCATCTCCTGCTTGAAGTCACCACATGCACGTTCTCTGGTCAGTCCCCTGACACGTGGACACTAGGGGATGTTAGAATCCTGGGAGGAAGCACCCTGCAGCTCCCAAAAGCCTCGGCCAAGGACATACAACAGCCGCCTCAGGCTGCACCCAAATCAGAGATGGGCAAGTTCCCAGAGGGCTGCAGAGTGAGGGTCTTCTGGGAAGTATCCGCTCAGCCTTGGCCAGAGGTGCTCTGCTGCCTCAGCAGCGTGGACAGCCTGCTTGAAGGCTGCAGGTCCTGACTCAGCACCAGGGCTGGAAACCGCTCTTGTCTCTCCAAACCTTCCATCAGGCCACTGGTCCAAGTTCACTACCTCCCTGCCAGGAGCCTGCGGACCTGGCCGGGAAAATGTCTGTCCAGCCTCACAACCAGGGGTATCTCTCCCTCAACACAATTGGCTAGCATTCTGGCTGTGTGTGTCTGGCGAGGGGTGGTCCTGAACTCCAGTAGACTGCAGTAACAAGGGAGTGGGAAGTACCAATAAGATATGGCTTTAGGGACTACGAAGCGATAGGCCAGGGCTCAGACTGTGGGGTGTCCCCACGAGAAACACCATCCGTCCTTGGAGGATCGCTGTGAGTTCAAGCCTGGCCTGGGCTACATAGTGAGTTCAAGGGCAGCCTGAACTATAAAGTGAAACCCTGTCTCAAAAAAACCCCAAACATGGGCCGGGGATATAGCTCAGTGGTTCCGGCGCCTGTCTTGCAAGCGCAAGGACCCGGGTTCAATCCCCGGTAACCACATAACAATACTGAGTGTGGAGACTCACGCCCAGCAACAACCAGTACCACATACCACAGTGCCGGGCGTGGTGGCTCACGCCTGTAATCCCAGCACTCGGGAGGCAGAGGCAGGAGGATTGCTGTGACGTGAGTTTGAGGCTGAGCTCAGGGCCAGCCTGAACCACAAAGTGAGACCCTGTCTCAAAAAACCTTAAAAAAAAAAAAAAAACACCCAAACAAACAAAAAAAGGAAGAAGAAAAGAAAGAAGAAGAAAGAAGAAGAAGAAGAAGGAGGAGGAGGAGGAGGAGGAAGAGGAGGAGGAGGAAAAGAAGAAGAAGAAGAAGAGAAAGAAAAAAGAACGTTGGCAGTTAACTGGGCATGGAGCCCATGTTTATAATTCCAGCACTAGACTAGACTGAAGCAGGAAGATTCTGAGTTTCAGGCCAGCCTGGGCTACACAGTGAGTTTGAGGTCTGCCTGGACTGCAGAGTGACACTGTCTCAAAACAAAAAGTAAATAATTTTTTTTAAAAAAAAAGCTGAGTTAACAAACAGAAATGAAACTATACTGTGTTATTAAACTAACTGAAGAAAAAAGGAGTTAAAAGTGTTAATCATAAAGGAACAAAGAAGAGAGGAAGAAGAGGATCAAAAATGAGGTAGGACAAATAAAGAATTAACCATTTCAGGGGCCAGGGATTTAGCTGAGCGGTTCCAGCACCTGCCTTGCAAAAGCAAGGTCCCAGGTTCAATCCCTGGTAACCACATACAACAATGGTGGGCGTGGTGCACCCACTAGCAATCAGAACCACATTCCATAGTGCCTGGCATGGTGATTCACACCACCGGTAATCTCAGCACTCAGGAGGCAGAGATAGGAGGTTTGCTGAGTTTGAGGTTGAGTTTAGGACCAGCCTGAACTACAAAAGTGAGACCCTGTCTCAAAAAAATAAAAAAAAAAAAAAAAAGAAGAATAACCATATCAGTGACACATTAAACACACCTGGAGTAAACAATCCAATGAAAAGTATCAGATTAGATTACAAATAACTATTCCATTTACAAGAGATACAACGTAAGCTAAAGAACAAAGACTGGTGGAAAATAAAAGAATGAAAAAAGACCTACAAGTGCAAGGAAGCTGTAGGGCTACATCGATCTCAGATGAAGACATTTAGGAGGTAGGAGATGCTTAAAATGATAAAGGAGAGTTTAGTAAGATGGAACACTCCTACAGTTTATGCTTCAAATAACAAAGTTTCAAAAATACATACAGTAAGATCTAACACACTCTGAGTTGGAGATTTGAAGGCTGGAACAACAACAAAAAAAACAACACATGAGGATCAAAGGAAACCCAGAAGGTGGGACCCCACGAACCTGACCTGCTGCATTCACAACACCACCCCTCACAACTGCAGAGTGAAACCGGCACATCAATGGCTGAGGAGACACTGGATCCCAGGGCAGGGCCGAAAGATCGCCCCATAGTCACTGCAACACACACAACAGCCCTTGCATTTCTCTACCATGCAGGAGACAAGCTAATGTCCCTTTAACTCAGGGATCAAACTTAGCATCATTAGGAAGAACTAGACCCTTGGTCAGGAAGACCAAATGTTGTGGTGCATACCTGTGACCCCAGCTCTGGGGAGGCTGAGGCAGAAGGATTGCTGTGAGTTTCAGGCCAATCTCAACTATACAGCAAAACCTGGTCTCAGAAACACCTGAATACATATATACATAACATTTTAAAAGAGGTACACAGTAGCTCCTATGATATAGTCTTTATAAAACACTTCACATTTAAACAACCTTCTCCTAAAGGGAAAACAAACTTCTCCTAAAGGGAAAACGGCACATAAAGTAACAAATCACACATCACCAGCAAGAAAGTAGACAAAAAAGTATGTGGGAACTTTTACAATACAACAAGCCCGGTCCATTAGAAAAAAGAATGCCATAGAAAGGTTGGGGTTCTCTAGACCACAGATTCTCCAAGTCCATCAGAACATGCATCAGAATCCACGGTGGGAAAGGGAGAAAGCTGTAAAAATGCAGATTGAATCCATATCTGGTTAAGTCTGGGAAGAGGTCGGAAAATGTGCATTTCTATGGGTTTAGACAGTTTTAAAAAGCAAGACAAGCATGGGGACACAGGCCTGTAATCCCAGCACTCAGGAGGCTGAGGCAAGAGGAATACCAAGAGTTCAAGGCTAGGGTTGGGGATTTAGTTCAAGTGGTACTGTGCTTGCCTTGGAAGCACAAGGGCCCATGTTCAATTCTCAGTACCGCCAAAAAAAAAAAAAAGTAAGAGTTTAAGGCTAACCTGAACTACATAGCAAACCATCTCTTAAAAAGCTCATGCGGCTGATGGAACCATGGCATGGGGATGCATAGTGACCCCTTGGAGAGCTGGGCTTCAGGCAAAACCTTGGAGAGTTAGTTATAAAGGTGAGTAGCTGGGCCCTTCCTCAACAAACAGCTTTCCGGGCAGACAGCATCCCTGCAGCCATAATCAGTTCTCATAGATGTTTATTTTTTGGTTTGTTAGAAGTGAGAACCTTGTATGAAAACAAAAAAAGGCATCTTCCCCCCAAATTTGCTGAACTAAAAAAAAGTGTAACATCCCTGACAGTCAGTTTCTGGTCCATTTAAAAGGACTATTAACAAGGAAAGTAACCTAAGAATACTTCCTCGCCTGGCATGGTGGCACACATGTGATCCCAGCACTCTGAAGGCTGAGGCAGGAGGATCATCATGAGGTCAGCCTAAAACACACAGCCAGACCATGTCTCAAAAAACTAAAACCACGGGGCTGGGGAGATAGCTCAGTGGTTCCGGCGCCTGTCTTGCAAGCGCAAGGGCCCGGGTTCGATTCCCCGGTAACCACATAACAATACTGGGTGTGGAGACCCACACCCAGCAGCAACCAGTACCACATACCACAGTGCCGGGCGTGGTGGCTCACGCCTGTAATCCCAGCACTCGGGAGGCAGAGGCAGGAGGATTGCTGTGATGTGAGT
>PVIR01016275.1:0-36973 GCA_004026965.1 Petromus typicus | reverse complement strand
TGTGGCAAGACTGACAAATACAAGGGTGATATACAAAAGTCAAAAATTCTTCTACATAATACCAATAAACAAAGGGAATTTGAAATTAAAACATAGTGCTATTTACATTAGCACATTAAAAAGCAATACTCAGGTATAAATCTAACAAAAAATTATAAGATCTACATGAAGGAAATTATCAAAGTAACGGAAGACATCACAGAAGAACTAAATAAATGAGGAGATATTCATTTATAACTAAGAAGTACCAATTTTATTAAAATTGATCTGAGAATCAATAAATCCTAGTCAAAATTCTACCAATGTGAAGACTGAAAAATTTATTTTAAAGTTTATAGGGACTAACAAAGGAGCCACATAGCCAACATGATACTGAAAAATTGCTGCACAACAGTATTACCTGACTTCAAGACTTATAAAAATTTTTTAAGTAAGACAGTGTGGTGTTGGTGAAAGAATAGAGAAATTGAACAACAGAATAGAATAGAGAGGGCAGAAATAGACTCACATGAATGAATTCAACTGATCTTTGACGTAAAGCAAAAGCAGCCCAATGGAAAATTTTAACAAATAATGCTGTCACTAGACATCCATATGCAAAAAAATGCATCTAAAAGCAGATCCTACATTCTTAACAAAACTTAAATTTAGGTGGGCCCTAGATCTACATGCAAAATACAAAATTTTAAAATTAATAGAAGTGTGACAAGTAAGCTTAACTATGTCAACCTGATTGATCTGGGAACTTCGCAGGCAATAATAAAACAAACCTCTGTGAATAACTAACTGTGTAGACCATGAGAGCATGCCCTAGGGTACTGTGTAGGGTTCCAGGCTTTTTATCTCTGGCATTGTTCTGCTCTGCTTTCCAGCTACCATAAGTTAAGCTATTTTCTTAGCTCTTCTGCCAAGCAGTTCTGCTCTAGAGCCAGCCTACCATGAACTGAATACCCTGGAAACCACAAGCCAAACTAAACCTCTCTTTAAATTGTGAATGACAGGTAGTACATCTCAGAGACAGAAAGTCTGCTAATTCCTTTTATGCAATTGCCATAATTTGATTGTTTATATCTCCTCGAATCCATATATTGGAACCTAATGTGGGGATTAAGATGTGAGCCTTTGGGGGAGGTGAGTGAGACAGAAGGGATCAACTCTCATAATGGGATTGAAAGAGTTTGATCAGCTCTTCAGCCATAGAGGCCACAGCAACAAGGTATTCTCTTTACAGGAGAGAGGAGGACTCCACTAGAGGCTAGAGCAGCTGGTGCCTCATCTTGAACTTCCTGGTCTCCAGAACTATAAGCAATAAGCCCACACTTATAGATAATTATGAAGTGAATAGTCTTTCACGGCAGTCTTAATGGACCAATTAAACAACCTTTTTAACACTTGTTGTATTATACTAAGTGAACAGGCATAATGAGAAAAAATCTCAAGCCCTGCCAAAGTTGGGAAATTTAATCTCTTTAACTTTTATCACTGAGTTATATTACCATCCCTGGAGAGCAATAATGATGAATTCTTTCTCATCCGGGTCTAGGGAACAACAAACAGCTTTGCTTTCTTTGAGTGCCAGGGCCAGTGCAGGAAAAGTTGGCGAAAACTCTCAGGAGGAAATGCTAATTTACCCCTCTCCAGGAAAAGTTGACATTTGACAGCTCTGTGTTTTCAGAGTCTGACACTAAGGGTGTTATCAGGGTACATGAGCTCTTTTTGAATTAAAAACCATTCCAGAAGTTCTTTGATGAGAGCCAACATGGACTCTGGGAACTGGAAATATTTTCTGGGCCTACAAATATTTGGTGCACTGTGACAATACACTTGTTTGCCCACAACCTTCACAGCCCTTGCTTCTGGGCCTAAAATAATATTTTTCTCTTTGTTTTCTAAAGTTGGAGCATTGAGGAAACTGTATACTTATGGAAAATATATCTAGGGAGATTTCAGAGTAGAATATTGCTAAATCTGCCACAATAGCATAAGGCAAATAGAGTAAAATAATATCCTAAACCCAAACAACCTGACTGCCGCGAAACGGTAGCCTAGGACAGTTGGCTGTCAAGTGACACTTGATTCTCCCAGCCCCGTCGGGCTTCCCAAGAAACAGGCACGTCCCCCTCCGCGAGAGAGGGTGGGGAAGTGGGTAGTGAATTCGGATCCACCTGGGAGCGGGGAGTGGAAGTTCCCGCCTTGGGGAGCGGCAAGGCGGCAGCCACAGTTGATTATGGAAGAGTCTCACAAGAATAACACTTCAGATTCTTCCACTCAACCTGCTTCAACAGTTCAGGGAGCTCATATTTCTCATATTGCTCAACAGGTATCGTCTTTATTAGAGAGTGAAGAGTCTCAGGACTCATCCAACAGAGTAGACTCCTCACAGAAAGCTCACAGGATCCTAGCACGGCACCCATCTTACAGAAAAATTTTGAAAAATCTGCAGACAAGGAGACAGAGGAAACCCTGGAGATCCTGCTGTCACTTCTCTGTCTGTTCCAACTCCCATCTATCAGACTAGCAGTGGACAGTACATCGCCATTGCCCCAAATGGAGCCTTACAGGTGGCCAGCCCAGGAACAGATGGCGTGCAGGGACTTCAGACATTAACCAGGACCAATTCAGGCAGTACACAGCAAGGCACGATTCTCCAATATGCACAGACCTCTGATGGACAGCAAATATTGTGCCCAGCAACCAAATGGTTGTACAAACTGCATCTGGAGATATGCAAACATACCAGATCCATACCACACCTTCAGCTACTTCACTGCCACAGACTGTGGTAATGACATCTGCAGTGACTCTCACATCTCAGACAAGTAAGACAGATGACCCCCAACTGAAAAGAGAAACAAGGTTGAGGAAAAACAGTGAAGCTGCTCGAGAATGTCGCAGAAAGAAGAAAGAATATGTGAAATGCCTGGAAAATCGCGTTGCAGTCCTGGAAAATAAAAATTAAACTCTACAGAAGAGTTAAAAGCATTGAAAGATATTTATTCTCATAAAAGTGTTTGATTCTTTAAAGAGAATATTTTTGTGGACTTGTCTAAAACTTAGATGGATTTCTTTGTAGTGGAGTTTTATAAATTAAAAGGTCAAAAGTGAAGCTAATTTTTATATAGGCTTTTGCAACTCAAAGATAAATGTCTTATGCAAAAGATTTGGTAACAGAGAATACAATAGAAAGTAACGTCAAGGAAGCTACTGACAACTGGAAGCTTTGTAAAAATTAAACATAAGCAAGAAATAAACTTTGAACAATTTAAACACTCTCACTAGTCATCAGTACAAACATGGCACAGAAGTCATCAATCCAAATTCAGTAAATAGAACTTTAAAGAATAAATCAGTTTCTCCCTATAAGTTTGCATTTGTTTCCTAAAATTTACCCTTTTCAGGTGTGTGTGAGTGTGTATGTGTGTTTCATTTCTACCAACAAATTCTAAATTACAATTAAAACCTGATACATTATGATATATAAATTGTATGTTCTCATATATACTTATTTTTATGTCAGATCTTCTAAATGGGGTTTTAGCAGTTTGTCTGATTTGAGATGATTTTTTTGAGACTAGGTTATTTTGGAGGTCTTGTCCTAAAAGGAATCTCAAGTACACAGGTATACAATGGAGTGTGGTGATTTTGTAACATTTTTAAAAATCAGAATGAAAAGAGTTCTCTATTTAAAAATGTGATACTTTTAAATAGTCTGGTTTTAGCTTACTCTGGGTAAGGATGATTTTTTTTCTCATAAAAACATAATTGGATTTTTTTGATTCTATATACTATATGCAGTTAAATATCCATTATTCTGTTCTGCTTAATAGAAATGTTTACAAGCCCTTAAAATATTTTTTAAAAACCTTCTCAAGATTGCATACCAAAGGTTTTCCAAGGACTTTATAATCAAATTAATGTAAAGTTTATCAGGTTCTAAAAATACTACATTTATTAAAGCAACTTTATGTTAGAGACTATTTTGTGATGTAGTAAATGGTACCTTTATAAAAAAAGTGACTGCCAGTATGTTTTTATAGCTAATCTTTATAAATTCTAATGTTGAGTTTTTAATGACTATTTTAAATGTTTATATAGTTTAGTAAAAAATATTTTGCATCTCAAAGTATCACTTTTATATATGGGAAATAGTTTTCAGATTAGCTAATATTTTAATTGTATGTTTTATATGACGTTTACCCTAAGTTCAAAATGCTATCAGTATGCCAATGTTCAACCTTTGTGTTCTAATTTGTATACACTTTGAAATTGTACTGCAATACTGTTGTGTGCTTCTTATACAATATGTTTCATATTGTTGTCTATGAAATTAAAGAATATTTGATAAAAAACTATCTGTCAGGTTTCTTTCTATTATACTTACAGCTGTGAATTTTTGCAGCATTGACAAATACTAAGGTGGTCAAAGGAAGACTTAAGCAATTTGAGATGTGCTTCATTGTAAATATTATCATCCCAAGATGTTGGCATTTGGACAAATGACATCCTTGGTGCAAAGGGATTAAGAACAATACATTCTTTTTTTTTCCCATAGCCCTACCCACCCTACCACCCCCCCATATACATAAAATTTGTTTCCTTACTTTTTTGTTACAATCTCAACAATTAAGTTGTGTCTTATACTGGTACAAATCCCCATTATGGAGTGCAATCATGATGTGTATATTTAATGTACCAATAAAGATTAAAAAAAAGAACAATACATTTATTTTGACTTATTTCTTGACTATTAACTGGAAAAATCATGTAACCTCTAAATTTGAGTCTTTCTCTGTAAAAGAAAGAGAATATAACTTCTAAATAGTGTTCTTTTGAGGATTAAATGGAGTAACACAGAGGGAAGAATTTTTTTCATTATAAAAGATTATACAACTATGATGTTATGATAATTAAATCAGTAAAAAATACTTTAGAGGCAAAGATATCTTCACAAATAGGAGACAGAAGTCTATCTAGACTGAAGTCTTCAGGTTATGTACAGAGGCTGGAGTATCTGTGTTTAGAATCTCTATTGTACCTTCTTCTGACAAACTGGAACTTTCTTCTGCCATTCTGACTTTTATTTGTGTATACTTCCACATCTTCTAGATGAGAGCTTGGCTCTTAAGTATAGGTAAAGAGAACAGTGAATAGAAAAATTCAGAGCCAGTTCTGTGGCCTGATCAGAGTTGAGGTGGTCCCAGGAAACATGCTCTTAGAGCATAACAGCCTCCATCCTTGGAAGGAAAGAGAGACAGAGCACTTAGGCCCTAAATCCTTGGTGAAAGTGAAGCCAGTCATGGTTTTACAGCTTCTTAACCATCTTCTAACTTCATTTTGGTCTATTCAGATCTTTAAAATGCCACATTGACTCTTCTTCGCAGGTGGATGAGAATGACAAGACTGAGAGTTCATTCTTAAGATCTGATTTGGGACCAAGCTAAGGAGCCTTCACTTTTCCTTTTTAGGTCTGATTACAGAAATCTAGCCTCTTCCAGGCTCCAAGGAACTTTTGAAAATTGCACAGCCTCTACATGTCCCAGATAACACCCATCAACAGTTTCAGGTCTTCTACTCTAATTCTAATGGTTTCTTCCTCACACTTGTCCCCCTGAAGACTTGAAAGTTTCTCCCATTT
Organism: Petromus typicus; assembly: GCA_004026965.1. NCBI lineage: Eukaryota > Metazoa > Chordata > Mammalia > Rodentia > Petromuridae > Petromus > Petromus typicus. Next base: position 31,338 of record PVIR01016275.1, on the reverse strand, counting down.
CCATTACATCGTTTGCTAGCTCTAACTACCCAAAACATAATGCACTGATTTTCATTGTGCCCAATAGTCTTGTTTAAAAAAGAAGAAGAAGAGGAGGAAGAAGGGGAAGAAGAAGGAGGAGGAGGTTCAGGAGGAGGAGGAGGAGAAGGAGGAGGAGGAGTTTCAGGAGGAGGAGGAGAAGAAGGAGGAGGAGGAGGAGAAGGAGGAGGAGGAGGAGAAGGAGGAGGAGGAGTTTCAGGAGGAGGAGGAGAAGAAGGAGGAGGAGGAGGAGAAGGAGGAGGAGGAGAAGAAAAAGAAGAAGAAGAAGAAGAAGAAGAAGAAGAAGAAGAAGAAGAAGAAGAAGAAGAAGAAGAAAAGAAGAAGATGATGATCAGACATTTGGCTGATCAAGAGAGTGTTTTTCTAATATTCAGAGAGCCTTGGGTTTGAGCCCCACCACAGGAAGAAAAAGTAGAACCAGAAAAGGTCTCATTTGTGTAATAAAAACTTTTTAAAATTTTTTAAATATTTCTTATGCTGAAAATTACTAAAATTCAAACATGTCACAATTTACTAAACCTAAATGCAGGTCCTGGAGAGTGAGGGAGATTATTATAAACATGTGTCCCTTTCTGGATTCAAGCGGGAAATTGAGAGTCTGCTTCAAAATAAAAATTAGAAATAAAGATTAGGGAATTAACTCAGCGGTACAGTGCTTTCCCACCAACTGGAAAGCCCAGGATTCAGTGCCATCCTCATCAAAGAGCTCTTCTCTCAAACATTCTGGACTTAAAATAAGTGTAATTTCCTCTACATTTAAATATTCTAAAGACATACTATAAAACTTTAGGATTATTTACATTTTTAAAAAAATACTTTTACACAAATTGCAAATTGATAAACTCTCTGCAAAATTAGTTTATATAGAGAACACCAACAGTCTCAGCCTGGCATTAATGGCTTGAAAATTTTTGGTGCATTTTTTTTTCTGTGCATATCATTTTTCAGAATTAACAGTGTATTATATGTGATAGTTTTATTTTTTATTTGTTTTCTAAGAATTTTCTAAGTAAGTTTTATAAAATGTAGTTTTAATAAGTGTTTGTTAAGTAAAAAATAGATTACAATGTATTAGTAAAACAAACAGTTATATTCTCAATTTACTTATAATATTTAGTTTTGTATAAGAGGTGTAAGTTTTGGATAACATATTATTACTATATCAATGTGTAAATGAAAGTTATATTCAAGGATGGCTTTTTGCTCTTTTAAATAATTGATAAATATTTCTATACATAACTCTGTCTACAACTTGAATTGTTCTCTTATGCTGTATATATTTTCAAAGTGAAAATACTAGAGCAAATCACTAGAAGTTCCTGATAGATGGGATCATAGCAAATTTTAAACCCTAGACTAATTTACATCAGATTTTGAAGTCATCCAAATTTTCAATTAAAATAAAAAGGAAGGGACCAATGAATAGCAGATAACAAAAAAGGTAAGATATAGATAGAATTGTAAATATGCTTCAGCTAGGGCAGGCCCTGAATATGAAGGGAAAGTTGTGCATGTGAATACTTAATTTCTTGTACAACTTAAATATATCATTCTTTGTGTAACTTTTCTTCATCTTTATCATTAGATATGTGGCATCTTTTGCAGTATAGTTTCTATGCTGTTCTTTACCCAGACATATTATCAACATACCCTGTATTATTAAATTTTAAATGATGTCAAAATGAAGAAAGATAATGAAGATTTTTTTCCCCAAATGAATCTATTTATTTCCAACCCTTTTGTGTTTAACTTGAAAATATCCGACAATTTTCTTTTTTCTTTTTTTTTTTTTCCTTAGGTTTTTTGAGACTGGGTCTCGCTTTGTGGTTCAGGCTGGCCCTGAGCTCAGCCTCAAACTCACATCACAATCCTCCTGCCTCTGCCTCCCGAGTGCTGGGATTACAGGCGTGAGCCACCACGCACGGCACTGTGGTATGTGGTACTGGTTGCTGCTGGGTGTGGGTCTCCACACCTAGTATTGTTATGTGGTTACCGGGGAATTGAACCCAGGCCCTTGCGCTTGCAAGACAGGCGCCGGAACCACTGAGCTAACTCCTCGGCCCCTATCCGACAATTTTCAATGAACACTCTTCTCGTTTTAAAAGTAAACATTCAAAAATGGTAGACAGTTTTAATTGATGGTTAAACACAGATTCTATGTTGCCTGGGTTCTTTTCCCAGCTCAGCCGGTTATGCACTCTATGATGTTGGGCTAATTTAATGAGTTTCAAAGTTCTCATTAGACAATAAGGGTAATTTTATCTATACAATAGGACTGGCATAAGACATATGTTATGATGGGTGTAAAGAGTTTAGCACAATGTCAGGTATTTCATGGGCAACATATAAATAGTAGCTGCTTCTGACCCTAATTCAACTCTTCAGAGTTTACAAAATGAGCCATAACTATTACAAGAACGGGATTCCTCATGAGACTCTCATAACTTCCTGAACATGGGTAAGCCAGAAATTTCCTGGGAATTGTTGAAACATCTTCTTCCAGATCTGATGAATTCCAGACCTTGTGAAAAATACAGAAGTAAAAATCATTAAAATGCCATCTGCAAAAATCATTATTCATGAATGGATGGAAATAGTATGTTTGTTCTCATTTTATCCCAGCCATATTCCAGCTTTTAGTATGTAGTTCTCACATTTATTTTGTATTTTTTATTGTATTTGTTTATATCTTATGCTGTTAACATCAGCAAGCTCCCTCTGGTCTCATGAACAAATTTATGCTCCTATATTATACATGGAAAATAAAAACATTATAAAAGGGAGGAGATATCTCAATTACAAAAATCGATTTGACTTTACAACTAGAAGAAAGCATTACTCAGGAGAATATTTGTCTTTTTCTTATCTGCTTATTTGTTTATTGAAGATTGGAGAGATGCTAGTTTTCTCTTGATCCTCTGTATTATCCCTTCAACTCTAAAATAAAGAAGTGAAAATGAAATTCAGATATATAAAGTATGTTCAAGAAAGTGTTTAGTGCAGGATAACAAGTATATGAAGCCACTGAGAAGAACCTATGAAGAAAAATTTATATTAGTCATGTAAAAAAACAGCACCTAAGTTCACTCCCCTGTGATAATTTGAAGCCTAAGACTGAGTATTTTTTTTGGGGGGAAGCCCACAATTTTGGTATGAAATTGACTTAACAAATTTTTCTTTTCAATTTGAACTAAGCAGAAGTTGGTTGGCATTTAAAAGGTCAGGAAAACACAGGGTAAAATCACCAGCCCTCCTTTCAAGTGCAGAAGTACACTGTATAGCACAGGCCATGACCCTGCTCATCATTTAATCAGTGAGGGGAATAATACAATTTTTTTTTTTAAAGAAGAGAAATGTAATATACTCCTGATCATTTTAAAAAGTGAATCAAGCCAAAAGAAGATGGACAGATGAGGTAAATGCACTATAATAAAATTACAAGATAAAATGAAGACAAAATTATGAACAAATATTTTTAAAATACCATGGATAGAAAAAAATAGAACAAAATAACTACACAAATTATGACACAAATTCAAAACCACAACAGCCAAATGAAGCTAGTTAGTTCTCAAAATGGAAAGGCCTCCAAGCTCAGCATCCTGTTTCTCTTCCCCTTTCTCAGCATGTGCTGCTTCCCCGGCCTAGTGAAGTAAGACCTGGTGGCTGAGAGGAGACCTAGGCTTCTCTCTGCTTCCTGTTAGCACCTCCCATGTGCCCTGGACAATGAATGAAAACCCTGGTCAGGGAAGATGCTTTCTCAGTAGGTGTCAGACCAAGCATTCCATTGTTGCAGTGTCACCCAGCAGGGACGATCACAGCAAAAGGTGTGCAACTCTATGCCATTTGGGCTCCAGCAGAATTCAGTCCTCACCATGATCCAGAATTTCACTGTAGAGAAAGCTGTTTGTTTTTTTCTCAAAATAACATGGATGCAAACAAAGCCTTTGGAAAAACAATTAGCTAAAGTTTACAGATAAGATTAAATATACAAAAATGAGTTCCATAGAAATTAGCCTCAAGGGCCAGGGATTTAGCTCAGTGTTTCCGGCGCCTGTCTTGCAAGCGCGAGGACCTGGGTTCGATCCTCGGTAATCACATACGATGCTGGGTGTGGAGACTCACCCCAGCAGCAACCAGTACCACATACCACAGTGCCTGGCGTGGTGGCTCACCCCTGGAATCCCAGCACTCAGGAGGCAGAGGCAGGAGGATTACTGTGATGTGAGTTTGAGGCTGAGCTCAGTGCCAGCCTGAATCACAAAGCGAGACCCTGTCTCAAAAAACCTAATAAATAAATAAATAAATAAATGAAAGAAAAGAAATTAGCCTCAAGTAGCTCAATTTGTGAAAAAAATGTACAAATCATTCTTGGTAATGAGTTTTAAGGTATGAACATATTGTGATAACTTTTAGATTTATTATAAAATCAACTTCATTTTGAAAATGAAGTTTTTCATCTTGAAAATGCGATGTTGTATTATAACTATAAATCTACATTGTTGTTTTGACTTAATAATTTCATTCTTTATAAGTTTGAACATCTGTTTCTAATGAAAAGAACATTAGGATATATTAATTTTAAAACTATAATTATATTTCACTATTTTAATGTGTTTTTTCATCATATGCTTCAATATTCCTTCTATATCGGAAACATTTCAACTTCAACTACCCATCCAGATGGCTCAAAATCTTTTGGTCTCTGTAAGATAATCAGACACTAGAGAGAAAGCCGTTTTCCCTTTTTATTTTCATCTTGACATTGTAATATTACTAAGCATCTCTTTCAAAATAAGTTTGATTTGGAAGAATTCAGATCATATGTAGTTATTACTGGAAAAGTTTGTCATCACCTTAGTAATATTCCTCTGAGTTATTCATATCTTGGCAGTAGACTGTTCTTCAAAATTAATGGTTAAGTAATGGAATTGAACTCTCCCCAATTATTCCTGACAAACTTATTTTTTGTCTTAAATTTTTTCCCTTAGATTTTGTCCTCAGCTCAAAGTCCACTCTTGCCTATATTCAATCAGACAATGCACAGGAAATGTTTTGCATGTGCAAATGTATTTAAAAGTAATGACTGCTATGACAAAGATTTTTAAGGTTCTCACAGAGAGCTTAATCAGCTAGTGTGCCATAATAGAATGTCCCAAAGAAAGTGCTGGAGCCCATGATGTTGGAAAATCTCATAACCAGTCTGTCACTACCTGACCGTAAGCTCAGTGCTGACTGTTCAGAGATAAAAGAAGATAGAATCCCACAGCAATCACAAGAAAACACAACTTCCTGTATAAATGTTACATTTCTATTTCTTGAATCTTCATCCCTGCATTGAATGAGAAGGAAAGTATTTATATTTGACCTATTTTTCTAGTAATTCTGACATAGTAAGATTCTAAAATACATTCTATTTTTTCTATAGAAGCTAGTTTTTCATAATAAAGCTATAATGTTTCAATTAAAGGTCTTGGCTCATAGAATAATTGTGCCAGCTATAAGTTAAGATAAAAACGGAAATCTTAATAGTCATTAAGGAAAAATAAACTTTAAAGTTACATAATATAAATAAATAATAAATATTTTCATAGTATGTACTATAAGTCAGGCATTAGTCTCAGAACTTTATATAACTTAAAAATATATTTAATTCCCCAAAGTAATTCATGGACTGAGTTTTCCTACAAATCTTACTATTAATGTGCACATATCTGAATATAGACATTAGCTTAAAGTTTAAAAAAGCAGTGATTCAAACCCAAGAATCTTGGCCCCAGAGCACTACACATAAACAGCACATAATATGTCTACTAATGTTCCAAATTATGTTTCTAAATACTCAAGACCACAACATTCTGGTCACATATTTCCAGTTTTAACTGGAGTGAGCCATTTTTCTTCAATCAATATTAGTTTTCTAGATAGCTCAGTGATAATAGGGAGGACTAATACACAGTAGTCTCATAGAAAAATTGTAAAATATCAAGAAATTATGCAGTATTGTCAAAACAAAAGATATCAAATTAAATTCAAATATAATTCAAAATTATAATTAAGAATTAAATATTTAAGAAGAACCAAAATCAATAGTCTAACAAAACACTGAACTGTGATCTTTAGGAGAATAACATCCCCAAACAACAACAATAAAAGCAGCTTTGCTTTCTGGTGAAGTCATTGGAAGTGAGGGACATGAATAAAAAATAACAAAGAAGCCAACCAGTGTGCTTTGTTTAAAGATAAATTGACTTGTTTAAAGCACATACACTCAGTATTAATTAATCATTGCAGACATGTCTATTTTAGCAAAGGCATAATTTTCTAGCAGTTAACATACATTCTAACAATAATAGGTGTTATCACATTAAATTAACAGTAATACCAGGGTAATAATTCTGATGTTTACTCATTGCCTCCCCAAGCCTATGAAAAACAATCCTGTCACTTTCAGCTGCAGAGCTTGTCAAAATTTGTTTTTATTCATATAATTTGAAGGATTCCACCAGGCATTGCCTTAGTCTAAGTGAAGGAAGAATGTATTTTCAAAAATAAACATATGAACGAGCTATTTTTATATATAAGCTGATGAATTCTCATAGGAATAACATAAAGTGAACTAGTTTGGAGCCACAAAACCACACCAGAAAAAAATGCCTGGCACAAATGGCATGTGCTCAACCAGTATTTCTTGTAGGAATGAATGGATCAATGCATCGGCCAGTAAGATGAAAGGCAGGCAGCATGTGCTTCCTTTGAACATGGGACTGGGGGACTCTACTTACTGATAAAGTAAATCACAAAATACATACACAGAAATCTGCTTTTTGGTTTGACATGTAAAGAACTTAGAAGTCATTACTCTACTCTATGAACAGGTTTGAAAAAGATAAACAAATTTAAAAATGCACAATTTAGCCCTGTCTGAGGGGTGAGGTAACAAAGCATGCTATTACTCTTTTTAGGGAACAGGTAGATTCAGAAGCTCACAGCCTAGTATAATTTTTATACACTCTATTAAACTTGGAAAAGAAAAGAAATAAAGTGATCCTAACCTTCCAAATCTGGATGACATACTCAGTTTCAGGTCCTTCTAATCTTTTTCTCTGAAGTAAGTGGAGAAGGAGGACCTCAGAGTCACTTGTAAACTCAGGTTTCAGTTAAAACATAGATTCCTTGAAAGGTCAAAGTCTGACTATTAGACTATTAAAAATCTTCCTTTCTCTCAGACCTTATCATCATCTTACTGAAGGCTTAATTGACACTCCTTTTCAACTAGTACATCATATCTCCTGTTTGTCTCAGTCAATCTTATCAATTTGCCTAGACTAAGAAGCTCCAGGCTGACTGATCAGATAATGGGAACACTCTGCTCCTCAGGGGACCTACCACTGATGGTCATAATTGAAAGTGCTTCAGGAGTTGGGGCCAGTCTTGGTGGCCAGTTGGACGTACCTTAGGACAACATAACTCTTGCTGGTGCTCCTCCCTTGGGCTCTACTACTTCTGGCTTCCACAAATGAGCAATGAGCATTCTCTAGGCCTCTTTGTCATATGTTTCTCCCTCAGAACTAGCTGATCATGGGCTGAAATCCTTAAAACAGAGTCAAATAAACCTTTCCTCTTGTAAATTGTTTGGTTCCAGCAATGAGAATAAAATATACTAGAAAAAAATTGCAATGATAATATATTTTAAAATGGCAAATATAATATACTAAAGAAATACACTAAGGAAATTTCAGCAAATCAAAAACAAGGAGAAAAACTCTAAGCACTGTGGGACAACTAAACATGACAAAAAATGTAACATGTATAACAGAAAAGAAAGGGAAACAAACAGGATATTTGAAACTGTTAACTATGGATATTCCCAAATTGTCAGATGTCAATTTGTAGCTCTACAAGCTCAGAGACACCAAACAGGGTAAATGCCAAAAAGCACTGACAACTAGGCATATTATAATCAAACTTCAAAAATTGAAGATAAAGAATATTTTCTGAGATTTCATCTCACGCCACAAAGAATGGCTGCTATCTCAGAATTAGACAGCAACAAAAGCTGGTGAGGCTGTGGAGAAAAAGAAACCTTCTCCAGGTTGGTGAGAGTGTAGACTCACAACCACTGTGGAAATCAGTGTGGAGATTCCTCAAAAAAACTAAACTTAGGTCCCATTTGACCTGGCCATCGCTCTGCTAGGTATACACACAAAAGAATTAAAAGATCCATATGACAGTGACATATGTGCACCCATGTTTATAGCAGCTCAGTTTGTGATTGATAAATCTTGGAAAAACCAAAAAGTCCATCAACTGGTGACTGGATAAAGACAATGTGATTCTTTTATAGAATGGAGTATTACTCTGCAATAAAAATGATAAGACTGAGTCATTTATATTCAGTCATTTATACTTATACTATATAAGGGGTAAGGGGATTGTAGGGTGGGTAGGGAAATGAGAAAAAATGAGAATCAAGTTGTGTCATATACTAGTACAAATTCTCAACATTGAATGCGATGATCGTGTGTATATATAATGTACCGATAAACATTTGAGTTAAAATAACAAAACCTAAAAAAAAAGAGTATTTTCTGTAAGAAGTCAAAGGGAAAACAATTAGCTTACTTGTAAAGACCAGAGAATTACATTGGACTTTTTCTCAGGAGCTATGCAAAATTGCAGAGTGAAGGGAAAAACTTTAACTTTTGAAAGAAGAAAACAGCAAACTTAGAATTCTGTATCTTGTGAAGTGATTTTTCAAACGTGAAGGGAACATTTTTTTTTAGGTTAAAAATATTGGGATAATTGATTGCAATAAATGATAAAGGAAATTCATCAGATATAATGGAAAATTAGATCAGAAAATTGATTCTATACAAAGACAAAACCTCAAAGAATAAGTAACTAAGGTAAAACAAAATTTTAACTTTTATTTGACTTACTGCTTTAAAAGTTTGTACAAAATAATGCCAGTAATACATTTAGTTATATATACAACAGAGAGTAAGTTCCCAACTTATGAACATCTGATTCGCAAACTTTCACAGGTACTAATACACCTCAAATTATGTAGATGCAAACAAATCTTGGGAATAGTTCATGTGTCTGCCTGATTGTCACAGCTGCCTTATTGTGTGCTTACTGCATAGTACAATAGTGTACAGTAGTACAGTGCCCAGTGAGAGCCCGAGTGTCTGGAATCAGAGGAAAAGCAGTGATGATATGGAGAGGATGCTAGGAAGCACACAACAATGTGTCTGTGTCAAGCTGTACAAGACTCACTTTGTTAGACTTACAAACAAATCTGACTTAACAAGGATTCTCCTGGAACTGAACTGATTTGTAAATCAAGGACTGGCTATATATGCATAAATTTTTGTTTATTTTATATAAATTACAATAATGGTGTAAGGGGTGGGAGGAGAGAATTGTAATTTTATTATTATTATTACTTTATTTTTAGTTTTTTGAGACAGAGTCTCACTTTGTTGTTCAGTCTGGTCTTGAACTGAGCCTCAAACTCAGCAATCCTCCTGCCTCTGCCTCCCACGACCTGGGATTACAGGTGTGAGCCACCACACCTGGCATTGTTGTGTGTGGTTATCCTGAAACCAAGATCTTGCACTTTTAAGGCAGGCACTGGAAACTATGAGCTAAAATCCCATCCCCTATGAATTTTTATCATAAAGTACTCACTCTACATACAAAGTTATATGTTACATAAAAGTAGACCTGGATTAATTATAAATATATATTACAAATTCTAGAGCAACTATTAAAAATGCAAGGCCATATCACTGATATAATAAAAAAGAATATAAAATGGAGTAATATAAAATGCTTAAACAAAAGCATAAGAGGAAAAAAAAGTGGAACAGATAAACATGAGGCAAGGAACATAGGATTCAAATAAAAACAAGTGGTACATATTCAACCAACTATATCAATGGTCACATTAAGTGCCAATGATGTAAATGTAGCAATTATAAGACATAGGTTGTCACACTGGATCAGAAACTAAGGCCTTTCCACAAGCTGTGATTCCCAGTAATGGAGAAGATAAGATTGAACTACCAGAGTGAGACCATATCTGCCTCCACCCTGTGAACAAAGCATTTTGTCACCCAAATCAACCTAGCACCCCACCTCAGGGAACTGCAGCTTGGAATGCAGGGCTATAACAGCCCTGGTGCTTAAGCCCTTTGTCAGACCCAGCGTCAAGGCAGACCTTCTTAGCTAAATCTTCTACTGTGGAAACTAAGACCAAAAGGATTCCTAAATGCTTTGCCAGTGAAAACTCTCAGTCCTGTCTTCTCTGCCACAAGAAAACTCAGTGAGATACAAGAAAACACAAGTAGACAATTCAAGAAAATCAAGAAAACAATATGTGACCTAAATGGGAAATTAAATATAGATATAGGTATCATGAAAAGAATCAAACAAATTTAATTAAATGGCTAAAGTAAAATGTAAAATTGGAAACTTCAACAGCAGGATAGATAAGCAGAAGAAAAAAATTCTGAAGCTGAAGACAAGTCTTTTGAAATCTAGTCAGGGAGAAAAGGATTAAAAAGAGTGAAGCAAACCTATGAGGATTATGGGACACTAGTAAGCAAACCAAAAATCGTATGATGATTATTATAGAGGAAGATGCATAGAGATCTGGTTTATTAATGAAATGGTTCCAAGTCCACATTCATGAGCGGCTAAAGTCTCTACAAACTTTTAGGACAAAGAGATCTTATAAAAACCACATTATAATCAAACTAATAAAGTAAAAGACAAAGGCAGTATTCTACAAGCAGCATGAGAAATGTTGAGTCAGCTTAAAGCATTCCAGGAGACTTTCAGCAGAAAGCTTGCAGACCACGAACAGAGTGATATCAAAGTCTTTGGTGGGGTGAGAAGAGCAGACAAAACACAGCCAGACTAGAATAGCATACCCACAAAGTCTGTCTTCAGAAGCGGAGAAATAAAGTCTTTCCTAAGCAAACAAAAGCTGAAGGAATTTATTACCAGTAGACAGACCTCACAGAAAGTGCCCAGGTTCAACTGGATGTGAAAGGAGAATTACTGCTGTGAGAACATATGAAACTGAATTCATAGAGCAAATTAAGAGTACTTTGGTACTATTATTTTAAATCTATAATATTAATGTTAAAAGACAAATTATTAATATTAAACTACAAATGTTTTGTAGTTTAGATAAACTATAAAACAACATAATGACAAGAGTAAGTTCTTAGCTATCAATAATAATTTTGAATATAAATATAATCAACTTCAATAAGGGAATATGATTGGACAAGCTTTTGTTTTTTAGAAGAACATCTGAAAAGACCTGCCTACAAGATATCTATTTTGCTTTGAGAACACATAGAAACTAAGTGAAGGGATAGAAAATATTCTAAAAAATGGTAACCAAAAGACAAAAAGGAATTAAGATTTGTTATATACATGTACTAATTCCCACATACATGTACTAACTCCCGAAGATGTGTATAATTATTATGCAGTGCAAAAGTGTACTAATAAAAATTAAACAACAGAGACCAGAGGTGGCAATATTTAGATAAAATAAACTTCATGTCAAAAACTTACCAAGGAGAAAGAAAGCCATATCTGATGATAAGCAGGTTAAAGTATTAAGGAGAATATGGACCCTCCTTTGGAACACCAAAATATGTAAGACAAATATTAATGGATATGAAGCAAGATATATATAGCAATATAATAACTGTGAGGAACTGTGATACTTCAATTTCAATCATGTATAAAACATTAGACATAAAAGTCACTGTGGGAATACTAGATTGGAACTGCAATTTAAAATAAGTGGAATTTAGGTCAGTGGTTCTGGACTCTACCTTGCAAGCTCAAGGTCCTGAGTTCAATCCCTAGTACCACCTAACACAGTGCTCAGTGTAGTAGCTCACACCTGTAATACTCATATTTGGGAGGCAGAGACAGGAGGAATGCTGTGAGTTTGAGGCTGGCCTGAGCTATATAATGAACTCAGGACACAACCTCAACTACAAAAGCGAGATGCTGTCTAAAAATAACAGCAGCAACAACAACAACAACCCAAAAAATAACAACAAAAAAGGATTTAATTCTTTGAAACAAATAAACCAAATTTACAACTAGATTAAGAAACACAGAAATACAACTCAAAAAAATAAAGTTATAAATAAAAATGGGGACATTATAATAGATGCCAAAGAAGTAAGAAAAATCATGGTACTGTTTTAAAGAGTATGATAGCAAACTATGTATAAAGGAAATGGTAAATTTTTAGAAACATATTGGATCAAATCAGAATAAATAAGATAATCATTTAAGAAGGCTCAAATATTTAGAAATTAAGAAGTCCGAGCAACCCATTATTCAAAAAAGGGTAGATATTTGAAATGTATATTAAACTGAATAAAACTGTGGAATGCAGTTAAAGCAATACTTAGTAGAATATTCTAGTAATAATACCTATTTTAGAAAAAAAGGTCTCAAATTACTAGGCTCAACTTTTATATTAATGTACTAGAAAAAAGAAAAGCAAATTAAAATTATTTTGAATACCTTTTTATCAATAAACAACTCAGAAGGAAAGTAACCATTATATTTTATTCATCCTCATTAAATAAATAGATAACAAAAATAAGCAATATCTATTTTAAAATAAAACTTGTAACAAAAAATGTATTTTCACAAAAAATCAGGCCTCCAGAATTTTTTAGTCAAAATTGAAAAAGAGAGACCTGTATTGAGTAACATGCCCTGCCCTTTATTTGTTTGTTTTATTTTGAGACAGAGTCTAACTCATTAAATTGTGTGTCTGTGTAATTTTATCAAGTATCTAAGTAAAAAATTGTAATAACCCTAAACAAAGTCTTTGAGAAAACTAAAAAAGAAAGAATACTTCACAGTGCACGTCATGATGCTAAAATTACTCTAATAACAAAATCTGGCTAAGACACTACAGGAAAACTGCTGACAGAAGTCCTTCCTGCATACAGATACAAATATCCAAACAATTTGACATCTTAGCATGTTTTTTTTTTCTTTCCAGGATTAGAAGTTGTTCCATTTTGGAGCCTTTTAAAAATTCATAATTTGGCCCAGGGACTGAGTATAACATCAGGCAGCACCGCAGAGGCAGCGTTGGAGGCGGCGTTTGGTGCCATTGCATCCGCGCCAGGGTTGGAGCTTGCTGGCCTCTAGGTCCATGCCAGAAGAGCACCCAGAGACTGAGTATAACAGCGGGCAGTGCCACAGAAATGGCGTTTGGGGCCATTGCATCCGTGCCAGGGTTGGAGCTTTCTGGCCTCCAGGCCCATGCCAGAAGAGCACCCAGGGATTGAGTATAACAGCAGTCAGTGCCACTGAGGCGGCAGTTGGCACCACTGCATTGGCACTGGGGTTGGAGCCTGCCAGCCTCCAGGGCCACAATGGAAGAGCACCAATGGTCTGAGTATAAAACAGGGCAGAGCTGGGGAAGTTGCAGCCTGTGCCATCACACCCAAGGAAGGCAAGAGTCTGACTTTCTCCATGTGAACTGAAGAAGCATATCCAGGAACTCTGTACTGGTAAGTAGGTGGGCCTGTTCGAAAGTCAGCCAGTACCACTGCAGCAGCACAGGGCCTACAGTCTACTGGCCACCAGTCTGACTGCACAAGCAAGACCAGGGACTCTGTATTGGTGAGAAGGTGGGCCTATTGGAACCTCAGGCAGCGCCATTGTAGCAGTGCAGGAGCCAGAGCCTTCCTGTCTCTAAACAGCTGGGAGAAGGTGTTCTGACCTTATTGTTTGAGTGCCTCACATGTTGTGCCAGAACTAGGGGTTTTTCTTTAGGTCCTAATACAGACTGTGAAGAAGAACCCAGGAAACACTAATATTTTATGGTTCCTAACTATTAGGAGGAAAGAGACTTGCAACAAACATCACCAGAAAACAGGGCACGTACAAAGCAAAAAACAACAGCAAGGACAAAAACTCAGACATGAGGAAACACTCAAAGTCTCAGACACAAAGATCCTCACATCAAGGTAACATAGGGGGAGTGAAATAGAGAAGTTGGAAGGCCAGTCTCCAGGGTCCGCAGAAATGGTAACCAAAGCAGATCTAGTAAAATGGAAATCAGAACTGATCTCTGAGATGAAAGCAGAGATATTGGACACTGTTAACATGATGATTAATAAAGCTAAGGAGGAAATCATGGAGTTGATAGAATCCAAGATATCAAAAGCAATAGAACCTTTTAAACACCTACAAGCAAAAGCCCAGGAAATTAAGAAAGAGAAAGTTTGCGCAATAGAATGAATATGGAAGAAGACTGAATTTCAGACCTAGAAGACAGGATCGCAGCCAATGAACTGGAAAGGCATAATCTATGGGAAAAAAGCAAGTGATAATGAAAATTCAATCCAACAGATCCTAGATGATTCAAAGAAGAATAACATAAGATTGACTGGAGTCACTGAGGAAGCAGGAGACAATGCTAAAGACATTAAAAAACTATTCACAGAGATAATGGCAGAAAACTTCACAGGAAAAGGAAAAGAATAGGATATACAAAAATATGAAGCATAAAGAACTTCACACACCTGTAACATGAAAAACTCTACACCTAGGCATATAATTGTAAAAGTTGCAGACATCCAAAAAAAGAATGAAATACTGAAATCAGCCAGATAAAATAAAACAGTTACATTCCAAGAGAAGCCCGTCAGGATCACAGTGGACTTCTCAACTCAAACACTCAGTGCAAGAAGAGCCTGGAGTGAAGCTGTTCAAGCCTAAAGGAAAACAACTTCCAACCCAGACTCATGTATCCTGCAAAACTATCCTTCAAAATTGATGGGGAAATAAGATACTTCCATGACAAAGAACACCTGAAAAACGTCACAAATACGAAACCTGTGCTCCAAAACATTTTAAAGAATATCTTGGAGAAAAATAAGGAAAGTTACAAATCCATGAGACCTAAGCGAGTCAACCCACAGGACCAAACAAGAAACTGATGGGCAAAGGGCAAAAGTAGAATAACACAGCCAAGAACAAGAAAACATGGCAGCACTAAATTTACCTATATCACTCATAACCATTAATGTCAATGGACTCAATGCACCAATTAAGAGATACAGACTGGCAGAGTGGATCAAGAGGCAAGATCATATAATCTGCTACATACAAGAAACACACCTAATTCAGAAAGAAACCCATGGACTGAAAGTAAAGGGATAGAAAACAATAATCCATGTGACAGGAAACAGAAAGAAAGCAGGAGTGGTGATTTTAATCGCAGACAGAATAGACTTCAAGCCCAAACTGATAGAGACAGATAAATATGGAAACTATCTTTTAGTACAGGGAAAATGCAAGAGAAAGAAATCACAATCTTAAACATCTATGCTCCAAATTCTAATGCACCCAACTATATAAAACAAACATTAATGGACACAAAAAACAAGATAAATTCCAATACAATAATAGTAGAGGAGCTCAATACCCCACTGTTACAAAGAGACAGATCAACTGGACAAAAAGTCAGTATAGAAATCCTTGAGCTCAGCCAGACTCTTCAGCAAATGGACTTAATAGAAGCCTACAGAGTGTTTCACCCCATAAAGTCAGAATTTACATTCTTCTCAGGTGCTCATGGATCATTCTCCAAAATTGACCATGTTTATAGAACAGGTTTATTGACCATGCTCGTTTATAGAACAGGTTTAAGCAAAAATAAAGGGATTGAAGTTATCCTTTGTATACTATTGAACGACAGTACCCTGAAATTGGAGCTGAAGAGCAAAGGAAAGCCCAGGATCCTCATAAACACATGGAAACTGAACAACACTCTGCTGACCAACAAATGGGTCATAGAAGAAATTAGTGAAGAAACTGAACGATTCTCACAACAGAACCATATGGCCAATACAACATATATAAATTTATGGGACACAATGAAAACAGTTCTATGAGGAAAATTCATAGCAGTGAAAGTCTACATCCACAAAATGGAGCAAGCTCAAATAAACAATTTAATGCTGAAACAAAAATAACTAGAAATAGAGGAGCAGAACAAACCCAAAGCTCGCACTAGGCAAGAAATTATAAGGATCAGGGCAGAAATTAATGCAATAGAATCCAAGAGAACGGTTCAAAAAATCAATTAATCAAAAAGTTGGTTCTTTGAGAGGATAAACAAAATTGATAGACCCTTAGCCAACTTCATTAAACAAAGCAAGGAAAAGGTTTACATCTATGCTATTAGGAATGAGAACAGAGAAATTACTACCAACTCAGTGGAAGTCCAGAGGATAATAAACACCTACTTTGAAAATTTATACTTTAATAAAATGGAAAATGTAGAAGAAATGGATAGATTTCTAGACACATAAGAACTCCCAAAGCTGAATAAATAAAATATAGAAATGTTAAATATCCCAATATCAATCTGTGAAAATGTAATTAAAAACTTGCCAACAAAGAAAAGCCCTGGACCTGACGGTTTTACTGCTGAATTCTATAAAACTTTTAAAGAAGAGTTAGTGCTTCTACTTCTGAAATTCTTCAGTGAAATTGAAAGGGAAGCAGTACTCCCAAACTCATTCCTGGAAGAAACCATTACCCTGATTCCCAAAGTAGAGAAAAACAGAACTACAGGCCAATCTCCCTAATGAACATCAACGCAAAACATCCACAATAAGATCCTGGCAAACAGAATACAGAGAATTATCAAAAAGATTATACACCCTGACCAAGTTGGATTCATCCCAGGGATGCAAGGATAGTTCAACATATGTAAATCAATAAATGTTATAACTGTACCAATAGACTCAGGGACAAAAACCATGTGGTCACCTCAATTGATACAGAAAAGGCGTTTGACAAAATACAACACCCATTTATGTTCAAAACCGTACAGAAAATCGCCATAGATTGTCACTATTTCAAACTAATAAAAACTATCTACGAGAAACCATCAGCCAGCATCATACTAAATGGTCAAAAATTAAAACCTTTCACACTAAGATCAGGAACAAGACAAGGGTGTCCTCTCTCACCACTTCTGTTCAATATAGTTCTGGAAATATTAGCCATAGCAATTAGACAAGAGAAAGAAATAAAAGGAATAAAGATTGGAAAAGAAGTTAAACTGTCATTATTTGCTGACGATATGATAATCTATCTAGAGGATCCTAAAAACTCAATTAAAAAACTGCTGGACCTATTCACCAAATTTAGCCAAGTAGCTGGTTACAAGGTCAGCATTAAAAGCCTTTGTAT
This sequence comes from Petromus typicus, assembly GCA_004026965.1. NCBI lineage: Eukaryota > Metazoa > Chordata > Mammalia > Rodentia > Petromuridae > Petromus > Petromus typicus. Next base: position 14,016 of record PVIR01016275.1, on the reverse strand, counting down.
ATACAAACAGTAGACACACTGAGATAGAAATTTGGGAGTGAGTCCCTTTCACAATAGCATCCAAAAAAAAAAAAAAATCTAGGAATCAATTTAACAAAGGAGGTGACAAACCTCTACTCTGAAAACTATATCCCTCTAAAAAAGGAGATAGAAGAAAATATCAGAAAATGGAAAGACATACTTTGCTCCTGGGTAGAAAGAACCAATATCATCAGAATGGCTATAGTCCCAAAACTACTATACAGATTCAACGCAATCCCGATTGAACTCACAACAGCATATATCACAGATCTAGAGAAAAAAATTCAACCTTTTATCTGGAACCACAAAAGACCTAGAATAGCCAAAGCAATTCTAAGCAACAGGGACATGGTGGGGAGTATTATAACTCTGAACCTGAAACTATACTATAAAGCCACCAAGAGAAAAACTGCATGGTACTGGCAAAGTAACAGACCTGAGGATCAATGGAATAGACTAGAAGATCCAGAAACTACTCCAGATACACTGAGCCACCTCATCTTTGACAAAGGAGCCAAAAATCCTCAATGGAGGAAAGACAGGCTCTTTAACAAATGGTGCTGAAAAGACTGGGTTTTAACTTTCCAAAGACTAAAACTAGATCTAGTTCTTTCACCGTGTACCAAGCTAAAATCAAAGTGGATAAGAGACCTAAATATTAAAATAGACACTCTAAACCTACTGCAAAACAGGTTAGGTAAAACTCTTGAAGACATTGGCTTAGGAAAAGACTTCTTGAACAAAACCTCTATATCACAGGAATTGGCAGAAATCAGCAAATGGGACCTCATTCTTTCAAAAATCTTCTGCAGAGCAAAGGAAACCACCAACAGAGTAAAAAGGCATCCAACAATGTGGGAAAAAAATCTTCACCAGATGTTCCTCAAAGGATTACTATCTAGAATATATAGAGTTCAAAAAAATAAAAAATCAGCCCACCCAAATTTAAAGACCCAATTAAAAAATGGGCAGCTGAAATGGACAGATATTTTTCAGAGGAAGAAGTAAGAGCAGCTAAGAAGCATGTTAAGAAATGCTTAACATCATTAGTCTTTCAAGAGATGCAGACGAGAACAACATTGAGATTTCATCTAACTCCACAAAGATTGGCTGCCATTTCAGAATTAGCCAGCAACAAATGTTGGCGAGGCTGCAGAGTAGAAGAAATCCTTCTCCAATGTTGGTGGGACTGTAGACTCACACAATCCCTGTGGTGATCAGTTTGGAGATTCCTCAAAAAGCTAGGATTGGAGGTCCCATTTGATCCAGCAATGGCTCTGCTAGGTATATACACGTAAGAATTAAAAGACTCATCATAGTGACATATGTGCACCCATGTTTATAGCAGCTCAGTTTGTGATTGCTACATCTTGGAAACAACCCAAGTGTCCATCAACTGGAGACTGGATAAAAAAGTTGTGATTCTTCTACAGAATGGAGTACTATTCTGCCATAAAAAATGATAACTTTGAATCATTTATACTTAAATGGACATCCCTTGAGGATATTCTCATAAATGAAATAAATAGGTCACATATAGGTACACATAGCATCTTTTTTCTGGTATGAGAAAATAAAAATGTAAATGAGTTCTAGAATTGTATGTTACATAAAGTGAAATAGGGTAAAGGGGGAAGAATAATGAGATTATAACAAAAAAGTAAGGAAACGAATTTTATGTATATGGTGGTGTGGTAGGGTGGGTAGAGCTATGGGAAAAAGTGAGAATTAAGTTGAGTCTTATGCTGGTACAAATCCACATTGTGAAGTGCAATCATGATGTGTATATGTAATGTACCAATAAAAATTTCAATTTTAAGAAAAAATTCATAATTTGTTTATATCTCATTTAGCCTTAGTTATGGTTCAAAACTTGTGTAGAAATTCAGTTTGCAGGTTTGAAGACATGTTCTGTTAGGATTTCGGTGACCTTTAGGGAATACAGAAAATACTGCCTGCTGGGACAGCGCATACATCAGTGTGGCCGGTCACCACCAGAAGTAGACACATAGTGGCAGCTTCCTCATCATTGCCTATTGCTCGAATAATAATCAGTTTTTATTTATTACAGCAAAATTAGTCTTAAGTCCTTTGGTTTTGATCAGCCAAGTTTTTAAATGGACATTTGCTTGACAGTCAATTGCAATTAGTGTCTCAACATGTTTAAGTGATTATCCATTTTATTAAAATATGTCCTTAATTTCTTATATTATTTACACAAGTATTAGATAAAATCATCAGCTATTATTTACTAGTATAAAGTATACCTTTGGCAAGGCTCATCATTTATATAAACACATTCTTTCAAGTAGATTTCCTGATATTTAAAATTGTATTTAAAAAAAAATTTTATCTAGTTGGATCATAATTAGTTTCTCCTTTGAATATAGTTATGAAGTGTCTTAATGTTTATTTGTGTTCAATTTTACCACCAACTCAATCTCGTTTTCTATATAACAATATCTCTTTAGGCCAGTTGTCTGCTGTAGGAGTGACTTTAGTCAAAGCAGACTCATATATCTGGTAAGTCTGTTTCGCTGCACACGTAAATCTCAGTATGATGATTCATTTCTGAGAAACAGTCACTGAGCGGGAGGCACACTTCCAATTCTTCCACGGATCGGGACTCTCCAGAGAGACAAAACCAACAGTAGAGAAATGGGGAGAAAGCACGGCACTGGGGGATTTATTGTAAGGAATTAGCTGACATAATCGAAGAAAGCTGGTAAAACCAAAACTGGCAAGTTGAATCTTCAGGCTAGAAATCCAGGGAAGAGTTGCTGTCTAGTATAAAACCAAGATTCATTCTTGTTCCAGAAGAGGCTATTCTGTATTCTGTTCATGGCTGCACCTGGTTGCATGAGGCCCACCTGCATTTCACAAGGTAATCTGCTTTACTCAGACTCTACCAATTTAAATGATAATTTCATCCAAAATATTTCACCTTCATGGAAACATCCAGAATAATGTTGGATCAAATGCCTTATGCTGATGCCCAGTGAATGTAAAATTAACAACACAGAGTAGAGTTTTGCGTTCTAGCAAGAAACCACCCTCACTTTGACATGGTGACCAAACGAGAGCGCCTGACCAATATGTGAATTAATAATGAATAATGTCTTTTTTTTCAGATTCAAACACGGCACATAGTTAACATATGAATATAACAGTAAGAATAACTTTAAAATACAAGCAAAAGTTGTAATATTGTCTTGTAAACACAATGAATTGTGTATTCAATGTCTTCTTTTTTGTCTGGTGCAGGGATTTTTAAGGGGAGTATTGGTATAAGTGAATAATGCACATCTTAAAAAATTTGGCAAAATAAAAACTGTGGTATCAATTTGTATCATCATTCCAAATATTGTTTTTTTTCTATTCTATATTTTATTTGCCTTTATTTGGCTAACTACAATTAACTTTCAAATTTCTTAGAACTCGACACCTTAAGCAATCCAGAAAAGGGCATTTAGCTGATGAAAAACTAAGTTCATCATGATATGTAACCGCATCCCTTTGTTATGTGTAAAATATCCTATCAAATATATTCTACATCATATTTCTAAGGTAACACATCCAGAGAAATCTAAGAATCCTTTATATCTGGCCATTGGTCATTTTTAGCCTCTGTATTTCAAATAAGCAGGAATCTGTTGTTTAAAGCCACACCTCCAACAAGAAGAAATGAATCCACTTTGACAATTCAGTTTTTAACAAATTCAATTTCTTTATTAGCATTCCATTCTGAGAAATTGGTGATTCAGTTTCGCCTTTGTATATACAACAGTGAAACTGCTGCAGCCTGAACCAGAGCTTTTACATTTTGTCTCCTAGAATTTCATTTTCAGAGTTTTGTTTGGCATCGAAAGTCTGTTAAGTCCCAGTTTATATTCCCTCTCAACTGAGTAGTTAGTAGTCGCTACATTTCCAGAGTCTTTGCCAATGGTTTTCCTTTCATTGGTCGTGGAAAGTAGATTTTAGTTTGATTGTGTTCTGTTGGCAAGGGCATCTATTACCAAGTCTTAATGAAGCTCTGATTGGGTCACGTTTTCTTCAGCTGGTCCCTCTCATACTCAGAGCCTTGCCTAACACAATCAATTTGTTTGTTTTATTCAAAGTTTTTATTTTAGTTCACTGCTCTGTGTTTTTATTATCTGGAAAGTGTTAGAAAATTATTTTTTAATCAAATATGAGATTTTTTTTAAATATAGAAGTGTACTCAAAGTAACTTCATTGTTGAAAAGCAGAATAATATACAATAATATACAAAGCAGAATAAATACATTTCAGACTTTGAGTTCTTGGGACATGTAGATTGGAATGTTGGCCCCAAAACTTATCTTTCTGTGTTCCTATTCCCTGAGAAACAAATGAAGAAGGTAAGAAAACTTTAATATACTGTTGTGAGTTTATGTTTATCCACAATAAACACTGATTATTTGTCACTGAGTATAACATGTACTGTCTTTGGAGTAATTTAAATAATTTAAATTGTAAACTCTGTAGTAGACTTGCTGAAGTAGGCAAGAGAAATTTGCAGTTCTCCTACAGAGAGATAATGCCTTTAAATTTTTTTTTTAATTTTTAAAAATTGAAATCTTTATTGGTACAGTACATATACACATCATGATTGCACTCAACAATGAGAATTTGTACCAGTATATGACACAACTTAATTCTCATTTTTTCCCATAGCCCTACCCACCCTAACACCCCCACTCCCTATATACATAAATTTTGTTTCCTTTCTTTTTGCTTATAATCTCATTATTTTTTCCCTTCACCCCATTTCGTTTTGAGTGTTTACCTTGAGGACACCCTCATAAGTGAAATAAATAGGTCACAGATGTGTAAATATCCCATCTTTTCTCTGGTATGAGAAAATAAAGATGCAAATAAGTTCTAGAATCTATGCCTTTAAATTTGATGGATTTAAATTTAATACATTAAGTGATCATAATGTATACCTAAAATGTACCAATAAACTCAGTAAAGGGGAAAAACCCCAAAGCATCCATAGTAACATTAGCATTAATAAACAGACCACTCAGTGTGGCTTTAAGATTATTGTCTCAGCCAGGGAGTTAGCTCAGTGGTTCCGGTGCCTGTCTTGCAAGCGCAAGGACCTGGGTTCGATTTCCTGGTAACCACATAACAATACTGGGTGTGGAGACCCACACCCAGCAGCAACCAGTACCACATACCACAGTGCTGGGCGTGGTGGCTCACGCCTGTAATCCCAGCACTCGGGAGGCAAAGGCAGGAGGATTGCTGTGATGTGAGTTTGAGGCTGAGCTCAGGGCCAGCCTGAACTTCAAAGCAAGAAACCTGTCTCAAAAAAAAAAAAAAAAAAAAAAAAAAAAAAAGAAAGAAAGAAAAAGAAAAAGAAAAAGAAAAAAAAAAAGATTATTGTCTCATCAGAGAGATATACATTAAAAAATAGTATACTTTTTAGTCATTTTAAAAATTATTATTTTTCTTTTTGGTCACGCCAACAACTTGACATCCATTAAGTTTATTTTACTTTGTTTTAAATTTGGGAGAATAACATTTTATTTTTTATATATAAAATATTTATATAATCCAAAAATTAAAAAAGAAAAGGTTAAAAATTTAGTACAATAAGTAATTTTAGTGCTTCTCTTATGAATAAATACTAGCCCAGAGTTTATGTGTGTGATGTATTACTCAAGTAAAATTACTAGTTTAAAAATTTTGAAATTATTTATTATTAAATTTATCAATTCAGAATTATCATTGTTCTCTAATATAAACACACTTTTTCTTCCTATTTTGGCATCTTTGCTATTACAAGTCAGCCAGGCCTTACCTAGGCATTCTCAATCTTTGTCATAGTTTTCATATTCTCAGCAAAGCCATAGTCAAGTGCCCTTTGGGCCTTAAGAAAGAATAGTAAGAAGCAGAAAACTTTTGGATACAGTTTGTTTCTGAAATATATGTAAGCCTCATGGGAATGTTCTAATAAAGTCAGAAATTCGGAGGAAAATCCCATGTTACATTGGATAAATCTTTTAAAAATACCAGGTTCTGAACTCTTTCAATGAAAAAGAAAGCAACAGTGTGCAGAAAGATTAGTGTAATATAGACTACAAAAAGTATAATATAGATATTACAATCATATGTTGAAAAGTGAGTCAGAAACACTAGATTCTGATATAAAGAAATTTAACAAGCACTTTTCTGAATTTATTGTCCTTTTGTACAAATGTTTTTCCTTTTGTACAAATATGTGATATGTAATTTTTCAAATTATGTTCAAAGCCTAGAAGAGTTCTTTTAGTGAGTATAAATGCTTTAAAACTAAATGATAGGCACTGTGTATTTCTTAATTTGTAGCACTGAATTTTTTGAGACATAAAAATAATAATATTAATGATGGAATCATATTTGATAAAATATACTAAGCATAAATAAAAGTATGAATCTATCTGTATTTGGTCATTTAGTTTTTAATTCATTACAGATATTTTGTAAAGTGCAAGAAAAATTAAATTTAAAAACATAAAATAGAAGCTAATTATTTAAATTATTAGGTGCAGCAAACATAAAAATTTTTAAGTGCTCTAGTAGCTTCCCTGCATACTCTCACTGTCTGAGTCTACCTTGCCCTGGGCATCAGCATTCACAGACAGACAGGCACAATCTATGGAGCCCAGTGTGAGCATCTGTGACCTTGGCTGAGGTAACTGTGACCGAACTGTCAAGCATCAAATATTCTCAGGAAGAGCTCATGAAGTTTAGAAGAAGATAAACCAGGCTTTCTTTCTTATACACATCAACATGATTTCTTATATCTGTGTAGAACTTCACGATTTACAGAATTCTCCTCCCAAGACAGGCCTCCAGAGAAGTTGGCTGCATAAATTCAGGCTTTCATACACACTTGCTACTCCAAAAACAGACAGATTATATTTGGCCTTCAGTGTGGAGAGGCCAAAAAGATGTGGCCCAGCTCAAAAGCAATATCAGCATTTTTAGTGGCCAAATATACAAAACCATGAACACAAACAAAGCCAGAAGGCAGAGGTTTATGCCTTTTTGGGTCAAAGAACCACAAAATGCCTCATGAGGGAAGACAACAGAAAGATAATTTTAAATAACAACTATGAAAATCGATAGGGAGATTCTCCAAAGAACTACGAAGTGCAAATTAAAATAATACTGAGATTCTATTTCACTCCAGAAAAAAAATGGCTACCTCAAGAAAGAGAATAATAACAGATGCTAGAGAGGTTTCTGGGGCAAAGAAACCCTTATTTTTGGTTGGTGGGGATGTAAACTAGTACAATCACTATAGACATCAGTGGAGATCCCACGAAAACGTTAAGCTAAATATTCCATTTGACGCAGTTATTCCCCTTCCAAAAAGAGTTTAGAACATCATGTTACAGGGATACATGCATGTCCATATTTATAGCAGCATAATTCATAAGAGCTAAATCCTGAAAGTAACCTGTATATCCATCAATGAACAGTGGACAAAAATAAGATGATATTTACATATAGCAAAGTGCTACTTTATAATAGAAAAGGATAAACTGGGGTCATATGTAGGCAAATGTATGTATATTGAAACCATAATATTAGGATAAATAAATCAGACAGACAAAACACACACACACACACACACACACACACACACACTTAAATATCGCATGGCTTCTCCTATATGAGAAACCAAAGTACAAATAAAAGGAAGAAGGTAGAATGAGGCTCCTACCCTCATGAAAGGAAGAGGAGAAAATTGGTTCTGATTCCATGTCTATAAGAAAACAAAGTGTTTCAGGACCTGGGCCTGAACCAGGACTGTACCTGCTGGCCATTCTGGATTAAAATCCTAGGCTCATGTGAAATACAGAAGTATCCAGTGATCCTCTCAGCTGCTCCAAAGAGAAACTCCTAATAGCAAACATGTTCTTTCCCTAGAATTTTAGATATTTTAAAGCTAAAAGTAAATAGGAGTTATGACTTATTTGTAGCACTTAATACAATTTCCCCCTCCTACTAAAATATAACAATTATTATTGTACAATTTTAAGAAAAAGGATAGTGAATAACCTTTTAGCTTCTACAATTTGGTGTATTTGTTCCCATCTGGTATAACTTATTTTAAAATAATAGGAAAGAGAAGGTCTTCATATTTTAATGCTTCATGTTGACAATACATATAAAGCATGAACAGGAATTTTCAGAGTTGATAAAATAATTGAAGAAATATATTAGCAAGAGTAATTAGACGAGAGAAATAAATAAAAGAAATAAGAATAGGAAATGAAGAAACTAAATAACAACTTGACAAGAAAGTCAAGGCAAAGAGCATGGCAATCCCAGACTTAAAATATGCTGCAAAGCTACTGTGATAAAAATAGCATGGTACTGGAAGAAATAAACAAACCCCAATTTAATGACCAGTGGAACAGATTAGAAGATGCAGAAAAACCTTCAAACACACTCAGCCACCTTACCTTTAATAATGAAGCCAAACACCTTCACTGGAAGAAAGTCTCCTTAATAAATGGTGCTGGAAAATTGGCTTAAATTAAACCTATAGCCATATCTCTCACCACACACTAAATTAAAATCAAAATTATTCAAAGACTTAAATATTAAAATAAAAATACTAAATCTGCTAAAAGGTAGAATAGGTAGAACCTGGAAGACATAAGTGTAGGCAAAGAACATTTCAACTCCTTGTACCGCGGATAAGACTTGTTGGAAGTACTTACTCCATCTTCTTCAAAAGCAGTCTGGAGCAGCTCCCTTAATCCTGGAAGGCATTAGGAAGAGATTCCACAGATATCGATGCATTTTAAATAGTTCATGCTTTGGGACACTGTTTCTTTCAAGGTTATAAGATGCATAAATAATGAAGAAACTACTGACGTTGAGTGTCTGCCTTAGCGATGAAGTGTATTCTTAAACAAACCATAAAATGCTAATGATTTATGTTTGGCCAAGCACTTATAAATTGGAGTTTGGGGAGTAGTTTTTCTCCTTAGTTTCCAAAATGAGAATTCTCTGCCTCATTTCAGAGGTACATAAATAATGTTTGGGTTTTTTCCTCTCTTTTCCCTCTTTTTATGTAGAAAGAAAGTATCGAGCCAATTATGACACAAGCTTAGAATTGAAATGAGTGTTATTAATGTGTTTCTAATTATTTAAGCACTTAAGTGATGCCTAAAGTCCTTCTTAACAGAGAAACTTTTCAGAGTTCACTCAACATTGGTCCTGCCTGATTGAAAATGTTTCCACGCAGAGATGACCCAGGTCCAAATAACTATTAATTTCAGGACGCAGAGTTATTTACAATTGGTGTTTGCATGTGTGTCTGGATTCAGGGCTCCCGCTGCTTTGAAAAACACTCAGCAGTGTCTGTCAACTGACACTGATAAATATATCATTATGTATTATTTCATGGATTTGAAAGAGGAACTCAAGAAAATCTTTTGTAAGACTCTTATTCTGATTTTTGCTTTCATTTAGAAGCATTAGGCTACATTCAAAGAAGAAGCTTCACTCAAGCATTAACTGCTTTTGATGAATTACAGCACTTAGGAGATAGACACTTACTGAAAATCTCGTATGTCAAGCAGTGTTTCAGGGTGTTGATGATAAAACTATTAGATTGAGTTCATGTCCCCAAACAGTACACACAATTTGAAACAGTGAAGGCCATGTGAGTAAGAAATAAAGCTTTAAAGATGTTGTGTTATAAGTGTATGTGTAGTGAAACTGGCTCGTAAAGGAAAGAGTAATCAAAGTGGCTGTGGGATGAGGAATATGGATGTTGTTTGGTAGGAAAAGAGAAATTTCAGTTAAGTCTAGTGAATGTGTTAGTTTTCACCTGGAAGTAAAGGTGGCATGAGTTCAAGGAGAGTCACTCAAGACAAAGCACACTAGCAGGAAACAGTAGTTTTACACATCTGGAGAACTCAGGATTCCCATTTCAGTGTGAACATAAAATAAAAGGTGATCTGGTTTTGGTAATATATGAAGCTGGTAAAGGGAGCAAGGTAAAGAAGACGTTGCATTCAAACTCAGAAGTTTAAGCAAAATCCTATTGATAAAGGGCTACCTTTGCTAAAAATCTAGGCTTAGCAGAAGTATAAGCAAAAGATGGTGAAAATCTAAAGTAAGGCAATGATAGCTGAAGTGCCAGAGGAGGCACAGAAGTTTATGAGGGTCAGTCTAGATTGTATGGATAGGTGGGTCAATATTTTACTTAGCCATTCTCTATAGCCTATTTTTGTCAATGAATGTAATTCACAAAACATCTGTTTTTGAAAATGATGGCCTTAGGATGAGTAATGTTTGTATTATTTTACAATCACATATTTATAGCCTAGACATTTACTCTGGTTCTCAGCACTGAAACAAGGTCAGAAATAGCCTTGAGGTACAAGCTCTTAGCTGTTAGCTATTAGTGTTGTTGAGTTATTGGGACATTTTCAGTATTCTATGAAAAGAAGTGAGGTGGTAGAAGCTATGGTAGTGGAGGAATTGAGGGTTCAGGAAAATAACAGTTTATTAAATAAGCAAGAGGCATTTCAGCATTTTAACAAGCAACATGTTTGAGTAATAGTTCTGTCTATGGTGCAAAGCAAAAATAACACATGCTTAGAAAGATTTGCCCCATTTCTAAACAAGCCAATAACCAGTAAATACATAGAATTCCTTCCCTATACACAACCAAACACCATCTATTAGCTCACCTCAGGGTGTGGTGGAAACCGAGAAAAAGATAAGAGACCTAAATTGATATTCCAGCTCTGCCCTTTAATAGTCTGTGACTTACGGGAAAATATTTAACATTTCTGAGCTTATATTCCTACCTCCCAGGGATGAAGTGTAGATCAAGTAACATAATACACACAAAAGAGCTTTGTACTTTGTGAAATTGCCTGTAAAAGTTGGTTATTGTTACAATATTAATGCAGTAACCCGAGTCTCCCTGTGCATCTTCAGGCAATGGAAGGTCTAATGACCCAGGCCTGACATTAGAGAGTCATCGTTCATGCTCATGCACTCTAGATGTCAACCCACATAGTCTTCTGAGAATTACCAAGCTCTCCGAGCAGCCATCCTTCATGCTCAGCAGCACAACTTCTAGACATCATCATCATGGATACCATCATGTTGCTTCTTCTGGGTACTGCAAACACTTTTCCTGAGGACTCTGCCACTCTCCCTGACTACACTAACTACCTTTCTCTGTCCTCTCAAACACTGCTCTGTTTCACCAGGCTCTGTGCTTAGGCATCACACCACATCCTTCAGGGAGGTTCTACTGGAGGCCAGCAAGGGTCTAGAGCAGTGACTCTCAACTCCAACTGCACAAAACTCCTGGAATGATTTTTGTAAAATGTCACTGCCAAGATCCTCCTTCAACCACACAGAGTGAAGCTGAGTTTCCAGGCTAGACACTGGGCATCTGTATTTTTTCACACAGGGGATAGTGATACAGGCTGAGTGTTAAAGACCATCCTTTGTCATTTGAAGTACTTCTCATTCCCTTGTCAGGGTTCATCAGGTGATGAAACTCAAAAACTGCACACATGTGTCCCTAGTTCATACAGACTTGCTAGAACCACACCCACACACACACCCACACCCGCACATACATGTACACACGCATGGAATAAAAGGAGCAGCTACATTTCTTTTTATTTTTAAAGTAGTAATTGTATTTAATCTCTTTGTTATGGCTTGTATCTAGATGTCATCCCGAAACCTCATATGGTCGTAGGTGGGGCTTTGGGAAGTTGCTAGATCATGGGAGTTTGATGCTGAATTAGGGTGAGGTAGCAGGAAGAAGGGTAAATGGCACTAGACTGGTACACTAAATGATTTATCATGGTTCAAGCTGTGGGTGCCAGTGGCATCAACTAAAACTTATAAACTGATGGAAAAAAAGAGGAAAAGTGGCTTGCTGCCACCACTTTGTTTCATTTCTTTCTGTCTACCATGCTATAGACTGTTTCTCTTCTGCCACGCCACTCTGCCCTGCCTTGGAGTTAGCCAGCTCTGAACTACAATCCCTACAAACTGTGAGCCGAAATGAACCTTTCCTCCTTCAGCGTTCTAGGCTGAGCACTTTGTCTCACCAGTGAAGGAAGGAACTAAGACCCTTTCTCTTTATATGAGAAAATGCCATTTCATTCTTATACATTTTGTTAGTTTATGTCATTTTGTATTGTAGTATATAAATTAATAAACATGAATACTATGTATGTTCAAAATACTTTACTTAGAGAGACGTCAGATCAAAATGCTATAGAAAACTGTTGTCCTTTTAGCATTAAAGAGATTGTATGGATTTTTACTGTGGAATTGACTTAATTTAGTTTCTACTAACCTGAAATCCATAACTCATTCACTAAATAATGCCATATATATATATATATATATACATATATACTAAATATGCCATATGAAGGTGATTGAAATTACTAATACTAAAAGTATTAGTAAAAATCACAAGCCTAAAAGCTTTTCTCAATGTTTTATCTTTTTTCAGTCAAGCTAATCTGACCAAAGGTTTTTTAAAAACATGTTTATTATATACTTAAATACAAAACTTTAGTGTTCAAACAGAAAACAAAGAACATGTTTTCCTATGCAATAAAGATAATAACTTTATTATTATGGAAAATACTTTCTCTGATGTTTCTAATCTGTTAGTAAATTCGTGTTTTATCCAAGGAGAAGGCCTCAGCAAGAATACTTTTCCTTTTCAAGATAATTTGGCAAATAGCATGTTCCTTAATTAAGCAAATCAAAATGCATTCTATATGACTCATTGCTCACGGATTGAAAAGGGGGTACAACTGCTGACACAAGTTCACTGCATACAGCTTTTCAGACATTCATATTCATACCTTGCTCATTTCATACCATGAATCATTTTCCCCACTGTATGTAATAGGTTATTAAAAGAAAGAAATAATGAAAGGCCTGAGTGGTCATATTATTAAAAACTTTCGATTTTATTTGAAGGTGGAAAAAACATTTCCTGTGATTCTCAAATCAAAATTCCCTTGGGCCCCATTGTAGGGCCTTTGCAAAGCCCCAGGCTGAAACTAGGCTCACATAGGAACCTCAGTTCTACTTTGTGAGGAAGTGATGACTGAAGCTTAATTTGCTGAGTCACATGGTCTGGAAATGCTGTGCCAGCTTGGATCCAGTTTGTGTTTCCTTAGTAAACTGTGTGTGTTAGTTCAAAGATGTGAAGACTTGTTGGCAACTTTTTGGAAATGTTAAGCAAGCTATATTAAGGCTTACTCCCAGACACTTTATTTATAACCTGTAAGAATTCCAGCTGTTTCCCCTTGAGTCTATTTTCTTAAGAAAACTTTTCTTCCATTAAATTATATATTACAGAGAAAAGAATTTTCTATAAAGCATACTGTTCAACTTTCTTTTATCTAAATATCTGCTCAAAGTAAATGAGTTGTCTAAACTCTTTGAACATCTACTTATATTAGGATGTCAAATTCCTTTTTAGATTTAGCTAATGGGTCAGGAATGTAAACTTGATTATGTTTGCTAAAAATTATTCATTTTAGATATATGCAGTCACATAACTTGTTATAAGACAAGTTTTTCTTCTCATCCTATTTTTATGGTTATCTTTGAAGCTGGACTTTTGTTAACCTCTTCCAACATATGCATTACATATACAAGATATTTTTGTTTCACAGTGTGGTCACCATAAGTAAGAAAATCATCTCAAATCTCCCCCATCATGTGTTTTCCCTTGATAAGAAATCACAAGACTTGTGATTGCTACATCTTGGAAACAACCCAAGTGTCCATCCACTGGAGACTGGATAAAAAAGCTGTGGTTCTTCTACAGAATGGAGTACTACTCTGCCATAAAAAATGATAAGTTTGAATCATTTCTACTTAAATGGACATACCTTGAGGATATCCTCATAAGTGAAATAAATAGGTCACAGATAGATACATATCGCA
>PVIR01016274.1:21777-37004 GCA_004026965.1 Petromus typicus | reverse complement strand
GAAGGGATTCATCACAATATAGAAACATTTATTAAGGTATATCTATAGCATTGGCCTTCATATATACACATTTTTTAGAGTAGTTGTTGATCAAAGTGAGGTCTACCTATTGAAATTTTAAAAGGAGTGAGGGATGGAGGTGAGGAGTAAGCTCATTTCAATATACTAATAAGGACGACAAGTTCTTGCTTACATACAAAACAAGATTTACTAAGTTTGCAACTTCATTTTGCTTTGAGTAAACTCAGTAAAGGCACAAATGCAAAAGCAAAATAAAAATCCCAGGTTACAGCCATAGCCTTTTAAGGGAGACACCTGCATGTGAACAGCTTCCACCCCCTAAGCCAGCCACAGTATCTCCTGTGCTACGTTTAGGAAAAAGCAGACAGCTGCTTCCACTCTGCTGTGAAATGTATGACAATAGTTTTTTCTCCAAAAGTACCATCTCCACCAGTCTAATACAAGCGTAAAGTGCTGTATATGATCAGAAATCCATTCCTCTCTAACTAGGCTGTTCTAATTGGAAGGGCAAGAATTTAACTCATTACCAGCCATGTTCGCTATAACACATAATAGCTCTAGGGTCCCTACTATGTCTGTGAGAAACAAACAACAGGGAGACAGAGCAGAGATAAAGGTCTGCAGACTGTGGAGATGTCATGAGCAACCTGGAGTGAGTAGAGCCATGGGGAACCCTCAGCTTCCAGGAAGAAATGGGTCTGAACTAGGGGTACAGGGACACTGAACTATGGAATGGGAAGAAGAGGGGAAAAAAAAAACAACAAAGGCAAGTGTCCATTTGCCAGGCCTACTCAGCAGTCCGCATAGAGAAGCGATCTGAGGCCATGGCACTCTTCTTTCAGAAAAGTCTCATGAAAATGACAGCACTGTCCGTATGGAATCAGTATTGCTAAGGGTCTGCGAGAAGCTCAATGACAGTGCACCTGCCTGGAAAGCACAAGGGCCTGAGTTTGATTCCTGGTACCACAAATAAAGACAGACAAACAGATAGACAGACAGACAGGCAGTCAGTCAGTCAGTACCACTGGATGTTTTCTTAGACAGCCTGGAACACAGAACTCAAGACTAGATGATTTTGTTCTGAAAACTCAATTTTGACTCAGAACAGGATGTTAAGAAATCAGATTCATTGCAAGGCAAGTGGTTTCCTCCATTGTCTACAGCATCTAATAAGCTACATAACCTAAATACCAACAGTTGATTTATTTTGTGCTGTTATCTTAGAAAAAGAACTTCAGTGTCAAATGTTACCTTTTGCTTTCCAGAAGAACCCTCCTGCCTTCCCTCTAACTCTCCCCCAGGTGCCAGGTGCACCAGCTGATGCCATGGGCAGGCCTGCAAGGTTATACCCTCTCTTGTTTAGCACCTTTGGAGCACTTAAGATTTTTAACTTTTTACTGTGGGAGTTTTAGTCATAATGTAGGTTCTTAAAAAAAGTTTTGACCCCAAGGTTTAATGTTATGATTGGTCCTCTCAAGTCCTCTAATTTCTCTAACCACCCCAAATGATGTTATCACAGATTTGCAGTTTGCAATCTGCTAGAAATAGTTCATGTGAAGTTCCTCTGTCTTGAGGCCCACATAAGAAGGCATCTGTGCACGCTTTAAATTGGTTTTGGGCTGCAGGCCAGGTGGATAGGCTGGTTTATGATTAGCTAGGAGAGGGAAGTATGGCTACATATAGAATTGGATGTGGGCTCCTGCAGGATCTCTCTGCCTGAGACCCCTCTTTGTCAGAAATATTCTCACTTGGGAGTAAAAGTACTACTATTGTTGAGACAGCTGTTTAATTGCCAATATGTGACCATGGTAGGGATCATATCAACCCATGAATTGATGCGTTGGCTCAGATCAATTATGAATGACTAAACAGCAATTCTAAGAAAAGAGGCTGCTTTGAAAGCCAGTGGGATATTGGAGAAGGTCTGAGAAAGCAACCCTGCTGGGGTCAGGGGCAACTCGAAGTGTGTTGCTCAGGCAGCATTTGCTGTAGGTATCTTGGGGGCTTTGAGAAGTAGACGCTATTAAAAGCTGCATAGGCACACAACAATGATAAAATGCGTCTGCCTTCTTCTTTAGCCAACACTGAAGACAGGTAGTTTGTCTTTTTGTTGCTTCTTTCCTCCACCCTCTCCTCCATTATCAGGCTGTTCCAGGTTCTTATGGAGCTTTTTCTTTGGCTGCCTTATGAGAGGCCTCGCTCCGGGGACTGGCTGGGCTTTCTCAATTCTCCTGACTCATCCTGCAGACTCACTGTCCTCTCCAGTGACCTTCTGAGGAGCTCCTGGCCTTGACTTTGCTGGCTCAGGGAGGTCTCTGATGAGGGGAATTTACAGCTGACCTATGCTGCAGTTTTGTTGGCTTTGCAAGATCTGAACACTATTTGTTTTGCTGGGGAGGGAAAGGCATCGCAGAAACGTATGTGGTCCTGTTAGCACCTTTTGCCCTTTAGCAGCATCACATAGTACTGAAAGGCTATTTGAGAAGCTAGATGTTAGGAATGAGGGACAGTCATTCAGCAAATTCTAGGCTAAATATCTGGGGTAGATCAGAGCACTGAACCTCATTTACGCTGTGAGATGATTCCCATAGTTTGAGGATTTATTCAGTTATGGCTCTTCATTACAGTTTGTCCCTCCAAACATTTCTAAAAGAAAATGAGGAGGAAATACTGTTTGTTTAATATAATCCTTCCATTGCCACTCTTTTTTCTATTTAGAGGCATCATCTGTGCTATTCATAGAACCTTTTTAAAAAAATGTTGTGCCTTCTCCTCAGCGGTGATGGCAGAAGCTCGGCATGGGGTTAAACAGAAGGCCCAAGAGATCGCTGGACAAGTCTGTGCTCCATTCAGCTGCTGTCCAGCTACACAGCTACATGCGAGAAGAGATACAAATCGAGAGGGGCCGCTGCAGCTCCCTGGAGTCTGCCCTGGAGTTTGAAGGAGCTTAAGAGCCAGATAGCAGCACTGGAAGGCAAGGAAGTGTTCCATGTGAGCATTACTCCTCTCTCTCTCTCTTTCTCTTCACACACACACACACACACACACACACACACACACACACACACACACACACACACACCACGAGGCAGCACAAAGAATTGCTAAAAAGAAGAAGAAACGTTAGGAAAGTTATACTCCAATTACTTTCACCACCGATTGTCATGCAAATCTAATGAAATCAGTGTTTTAGAAATAATAACGGCAGAGATCTCCAGCTCTCTGGATAAGTTGCTAAGGGAGGGGTGCCTGGGGACTTGAGGCTCACTTATTTTGGTCTCATCTAAGCCTTTTCATCTCACAGAAAGTGAACAGGAATCTGAGAAAGAATGATGTAAATGAATGTGGTATTTATCTGTTTGCTCCATGCTAAGGTTTGGATTATTTTCCTGTGCTCCAGAGGTCTGCCTTGGTCAGTGTTTTTTCTTCCAGACGGCAGGGGTCACCTCTGTTTCCTGCTTGTGTCCTATGTGCAGTACAGCACCAGGCACAAAGCACACAGCAGCCTGTGACTGCCTTTGCCCTGGCTGCTGGAACTGAGTCCTGGAACTGCATCCCCGGGTTAGGTCAGTGCTTGGCGTGTCTGGGTAGATGAAGGTGACATTGAGTGTCCTTAGTCACAACGCAGTGTGTATCAGTGTGTCCTTCCTGTGTGACCACTGCTTCCCTCCAGCTCCCTAGGCACACTCGGTTTTGTCAGCTCTCTGCCATGAGCCGCTTGAGGGCAGGACTTGTGTTCATCTCTGCGGACCCCAGTGCACACAGGCTCCTACTTAGTGGAACTGAATAGCTACTTCAGGACCTTGCACATGGCCTTGTATGACCAGCGTGGTGGCTCATTAAGGGAAATGACCTTTGGAAGACACTAGCTGCTCTCAGCCCAGCGTCAAATTTCCTGCCCCTCCTGCACTAATGGAGCTGACAGCGTAGTACTATACCACAGCAGGAGGGAAGGGACAGAAGGGGAAGATGAAAGAAACGTGTTTGGAACTTTGCAGTTGTAAAATAGATTCTGTATGTTCCTGCCTCTTTTTGTTCCTGCAGTGGCTCTCTGAGGTGAGGATAATCACTTTCCTTTTACAGATGAGGAAACTGAGAGTCAGAAGTCTGCCCACCTGTGCTTTTCTACTGCATCCTGAGTTGGGAGCAGAATGTAGGGGAACATTTACTTGAGCTTGTTCTATGTATCACTTCTGGGTAACTTGAGGGCAAACTTTTCTGGTTCTATTAATATCTCAGGTTTTTTTTTTTTTTTGAGAAGGAGAGACTGGTCAGATGGTGAAATATCAAGCACCAAAATACAGTTACTTGATTGGTTTCCTATTTGGAGTTTGTTATTTAATTTTCACTCATTTTTGTTAGTGTAGCTGTAATGATTTCCCCCTGCAATCACCTGCAGAACCACCTCTGATCCTTTCCTATGGTCTAGAGCAGAGTGCTTTGGCAGCTAAGAAACTTATTAACAAATGTTCAACATTGCTGTCATTTGAGAGATATGGATGAAAACGACACTGATATTTAATCTCACTCCACAAAGAATGGCTGCTGTCACTAAGTCAATTAACAACAAATGCTGGTGTGGCTGTGGGGAGAAAGGAGCCCTTCTCCACTCTCAGTGGGAATGTTGACTGGTGCAACCACTGTGGAGATCAGTGTGGAGATTGCTTAAAAATCTGAGACTCTAGGTCCCATTTGACCCTGCTAATCCCCTGCTAAATATATATACGAAAGAATTAACAGATTCATATCATAGCAACATATGTGCACCCATATTTATAGCAGGTCAGTTTGTGATAGCTAAATTTTGGAAACAGTCCAAATGTCCATCAACGGGAGACTGGATAAAGAAGATGTGGTTTTGTTTTATAAAATGGAGTATTACTCTGCCATAAAGAATGATAAACTTGAGTCATTTATATTCAAATGGATGTACTTTGAGGACATACTTATAAGTGAAATAAATAGGACACAGAAATGTAAATACCATATCTTTTCTCTAGTATGAAAAATTAAAGGTGTAAATGAATGCCAAAATGTATGACAGGTAATGTGAAGTAGGAAGAAAATGTACAAAAGGGAAAGGGGAGGTAGGGATAAGGAAAGCAGGGAAAGAAAAAATTTGATAGTAACAAAAAAAAGAAACAGAGTTTTTATACAGTGGGCAGGGGTTGTAGAGAGGGCAGACAAATGGGCAAAAATGCAAGTCAAGATGTGTTATGAATAGGTACAAATTCTAAATGGTGAACGTGATCATAATGCACACGCACACACACACATAAAATGTACCAACAAAGTCAATTTAAAAATTAAAAAAATGTTACTTATGATACAGATTTCTAAGACCCCCACAGAGATGGATTGTATCTTTCTAAGGCAGGACTCCTGGCTTTGCATTTCGATGCTAATGACAACACTTTGAGAAGCACTGTTTCAGTGAAGCACATTCTGAACATGTACATCAGGTTAGCCTCGTTGGAGGGGTATGTGATAAAACTTCTTTTGGTAACTATGAGTTTTAAATTATTTATTCTGTTTGATACATTGTTGGATCCCTTCATATTACAGGTTCATGTGAACGGTAGAAGTTGAAGAGGAGATTGCATTAGGCAAAATCAACTCAGGGGACCGTTTAGTATAATTGTGCCTTATACACAGGAAGCAGTCAATTCCACTTTACTGTGGAGCCTAGTATGCCTTTGGATTTGTTATTAATTTGGAAAAAAAACACAGCTCAACAGCATCATTTAGGGCTGGATTGACATAATAACAGTCTTAATCAAGAGAAAGTCTCTTCTGTGTCATGTTCTTAGGTGAACATTTGATTTTGTTTAGGGACCTCTGGAGGCTACGAGAGGGCTGCTGAGAGGTTTGTGTGGCACACTGCAGACTGTAGGTTCTTCTGGTAGGAGTAGATGTAAAAGACGGTAACCAGCCTTAACCTTCAGTTTGCCAGCAAGTGTTTCTGAAGTATCTTGGAAGCATATGCTAAGTAGCTTATTAATATTAATTAAGCCCAAGTAACTTTGCTTTCCTTGTATAGGGTGAAAATAAATTTAGCTTATCTGTGTCCGGGCTTTCCAGCTTCACAGCACAAGGCTTAAGGGTTCCATCACTGTGTTCGCTGGTCTCACACTTAACCATCTATTAAATGATATGGGGCATTTGTTAGGATAAGGATTCATAAGTCCCGCTCTTAGGAATTGGGTTGGAAATCTGCAACTCTTAACAACCATTGCAAGGAATTCCAATAAAAAATGCTGATGGAATGCTTCTTCTTGGGGAAGGTTTTAATACTTTTAGGCCATAGAAAATAGAGAGATTGGCATCTTGAAGTAAGGGGAAGACGTAATGCCATAGAAAACTTAATTTTTTAAAAAATTATCTTTATTGGTACATTACATATACACATCATGATTGCACTCCATAATGGGGATTTGTACCAGTATAAGACACAACTTAATTCTCATTTTTTCCCATAGCCCCACCCACCCTACCACCCCCCCATATATATAAAATTTGTTTCCTTACTTTTTTGTTATAATCTCAACAAGAAAACTTAATTTTTGTCTCAAAGAAAGCTGTCCTAAATATATAGAAGTTTGGAAATGTTTTACATTAATGTCCATTTTTTTCTTCCATTTGTTCTGGAAAGAATTTTGGAGAATGACTGTAATCTGTTCCTGTTGTTCACTCTGAAAGCTAGAAGTGACTGGAATGCTGTAACTTTGTCCCTTGTAGAGTAAATGCTCTGTGTACAGGAATTTGCTGTTAGCACTAGCTTTGGGATTATTTTCATGATTAATACTTTAGTTCTGAGCAAAAATATGGAATTCAATATTACAGTAAATTTATCTCCTCCTTTTCCTAGATTTTTGCTTTATAGTAAGAAGAGCTCGAACTTTAGGATCAAATGTACCTATATCAACATTCCAGCTCTGCCATCACTAGTAACATGACCTTGAGAAAATGCTTAACTTCTATGTACTCCGCTTCCCTTCATCTATACAACGTGTTTAAAAATAACAGCCTCGTAAGGCTGATGGGAGTGTTAAATGAGGCAACTTATATAAAGTGCTTGGCCCAATTCCTGGCACATGGTAGATGCTTACTAAATAGCTAACTATTAATGCTGTTTCATGGGAAACAGCCAGTGTAATCTATACTCGGGTCATTTGGTCTGGCAAAGATCCTATAGGCTGTAGAAACACTCACTGCTCTAGGTTCACTCTGTTTATAAAAAAGCTAACAATAATGATTCTGTCTATGTTTTTTACATGGATTTAAATGACATAATATATGTAAAAGCATTAAGAAAGACCTGGCAAATAAGAGATCAATGATTAGTAGCTATTGTCATTGCTATTGCTATTGCCCGTTCCCTCCCCTTGGCAGTGCAAAAATTCCCCAAACTAATAGAACAAATGGTACTGCTTTTGGATGAAAGACTGGTGGGATAATATCTTGTTTTTACAAAATGTTATAAGTAATTATTAATTTATGCCAGAAGCCTAAATATAACTAGACACACAACAGCAAACGCTGTTGCTGCTACCATCACACCTGGAGTTCTTTAGAGATCAATTGGCTTTAAAGCTGTTCCCTTAGTGCAGTTCACTAAGCCTAAAGTTTTGAGAATATAGAACAGTAACATTGATCTATTCAGGCAATAATGTCCTTAAATCTTGAAACATGAAGTTGTTTACAAAGAAAGAGATAGTCTGAACTTTACAATAAGATACTGCAGCAAGTTAAGATTTCTGATTCGAAAATAAGACCAGGTTGGACAGGGATTTCACTCAAGGCACCTTGCAAGCACAAGGTCCTGACTTAGATCCCTTGAACAAAAACCAAAAAAAGGGAAAAAAAAGAAAGTAGACCAAGATTTTCAGAATACTTGAATTTATAATTATAAAGGTAGAGTTTAACATTTTCTATAACAATTCTGGTAATACTTAATAATTTTAATAATGATCTAGGTTGATTCTTTTCTCAGAGACCTTAGGATAAATTGTTTTACTTAAAATAGATATAGATGGTAAAAAGATGATAACTTTTACTTAATTACATGAGGTCCTTCCAGAGTATTACTGAACCATCCAATGAAAGATAATTTATTGTACAGTATATTTTTAGTCATGAGTAAATTTTATTTATTCTAACTCCAAAAACTAGTGAACCTTATGTGGCATATTTATTTGTTCCCTAATGAATACCCAAGTCTATTAATTTGAGTCTTCTAGTGTCTGAAAATGCTCAAAAACAGAGCTATATGATACAGTAAAAATAAGCTTATCAACCAGGTTCTGTGAAGCACGTAGGTGGCACATAGGGTGTGTGTGCAAGAAGGAAGGGGAGGGAGCACATGAGAGTGAGTAGCAGCCCAGCCAGCAATTGTCGTGTTTCGAATAAATTACTAGCTTTGGAATTTTTGTTTCTATGGACTCTGACTGGTGAGCTTGATTGGGAGGCTGTTGACCCAGCCAGTGATTCTTACAACTTTGGGCAAGTCACTGCATTTTCCCTGTTAGAGAAGGAACGGTAGTATATCACGCTTTGTCAAGACACTGACACATTTATGTTCCATGGATCAAGAGAGTTCCTTTGTGTGCAAGCTCCTTCACATTCATAATATTCTTTGGTAGTAAACAACAACAAAAGCTCAACAAAATCTCTGCTGCTTTTTTATGAGACTTGTTTTGGGAACAGCTTAAGAATCCTTGGCTCCATTCTTGAACTGGATTCCCTAGCAAGGACAGAACTATTTGTTAATGTGTACACACAAAAGTTGCCTTTTAAAAATCTTTTCATTACCAGTATGTACTTCTTGTATAAACTTTAGATTTAAGAATAGCATTATTACTTTTTTTTTTTTTTTTTTTTTGAGACAGGGTCTCGCTTTGTAGTTCAGGCTGGCCCTGAGCTCAGCCTCCAACTCATATCACAGCAATCCTCCTGCCTTTGCCTCCTGAGTGCTGGGATGACAGGCATGAGCCACCATGCCCGGCACTGTGGTGTGTGGTACTGATTGCTGCTGGGGCGAGTCTCCACTCCCAATATTGTATGTGGTTACTGGGGGATCGAACCTGGGCCCTTGTGCTTGCAAGACAGGCACTGGAACCACAGAGCTAAATCCCAAGCCCAGCATCATTACTTTTTAATTTAAGGCAAGGAAAACTTTTTACAGTACCAGGAATTGAACTTAGGACCTTGTGCTTGCCAAGAAGGAACAGTGACACTAAACTAAATCCCAAGCCTTGGAAAGGGAAAATATATTTAGAGGATTTGTGGGGATAGCTTTTAAGGTATGAGTAGCTAATCTTTCACTTTGTGATTTGAAGTAACCAGCAAAAATATCATGCATAACATCTAAAATGTGGGAGAAAGACACTGTATTGCCAGAACTGAATATCAGAAGAAATACATTGCTTTGAATGAGTTCTAGAGATGTTACACAGACACAAAGAAGAGCTTACTCAGCCACTGCAGCCAGTTTCCATATATTGGCTGTCAGACAGAGTATTTGGGGCTCTTCGCTAAGGCCACTGGTAAAATGTGCCTCTTGTTGTTGATCACAGTGCTTTCACTTAGTTAAAAACAAGTATAGTTTTGTTTTTTAACATCCATAATAACGGAACAAGGGGAATAATTGCTGACTATATACACTTTTGAAGAAAAAGAGAAACTAATATTAACCATAAGAGGCCTTATATCTGTTTTGAAGAAAGGTGCCATGCAGTAAGTACACGGCTATTTCAAACATGCAAAATCATAAGTAAAGAAGGAATACAAACTCAGGTTAAATCTGTACAAATCAGAAGAAGTCCAGACTTACAAAGATGACGCACACATCAACCATTGAAACATTAGGCAGGAGAACTTAAAAAACACTAAAAATATCTATATGTTGGAGACAAGTAATGGATCTCAGTCCTTTCTCACTGACTCTCAGAGCCACAGAATGCTTGATATGGAAGAGACCTTACTTATTAGCTGGTCTTAAAGCCATTTTTTATTGATGAAGAAATTCAAGCCTATAAAGAAAAATTCACTTATTCAACATCATAGGCCAATAGGGAGTGGGCAGAAAATTAGAGGAGCGTCAATGTGTAGTGCAGCAGAAGGTGAGTCAGACAGCACTTCAAGAGCAACTAAGACTCATGTATGACGTAATAGAGATTGGAGAGATGATGACAAGACAGTCTTTGGGTTTGGTGCGGTGGAGATCACTGGTAACATTAGCAGAGATAAGTTGGTAGACTTGTGGGAATGGAAATGGATTATAAAAGATTTGAACGGAATGGAGACCACTCATAAATCACAGATTGGAAATTTTGTGAGACAAAGAACATCACAAAAATGAATTATTAGGTTGAAACTGTCATTTTTTTAAAAAAGAATAAAGTTCTTCAAGCATTTTGGGGTTTGAGACAAGGTCTTGCTTTTGTAGTTCAGACTGGCTCTGAACTCACTACGTGGTCCAGGCCAGCCTTGAACTCACAACAATCCTCCTGCCTCTGCCTCCCGAGCACTGGGATTACAGGCGTGAGTCACCACGCTCAGCACTGTGGTATGTGGTACTGATTGCTGCTGGGTGTCAGTCACCGTGACTGGCCTTGTGGTATGTAGTTACCAGAGATTGAACTCAGGACCTTGAGCTTGCTAGGCAAGAGCTGGAACCACTGAGTTAAATCTCTGGCCCCCAAAATATGTTTTTAAAAGGAAGAAGAGCCCTGGACTGCAAATATTCATGATTGTCTCATTGAAAATACAATATGGAGATGATTTACCACTACAAACCAATACTTACTTCCAGAGGAAAAAAACTCAGGAAGTTGAGGCTCAAAACCTGACAACATTCAGGATAACAATGATGTAGCAGGAAGGGCCCTGGCCAAAAGTCAAGGGAGTCAAACTCTGTAGCAGCATGGTCAAAGACTAGCAGTGCGTCACTATCTTTGACAAAATATGGACTCAATATTCAATATGTGCCCCAAACCTAAAATTCAGACCTAAACTTTATTTCATTTGCTAACTTTCTTCTGCAATAATAAGTTTGAAATATGCTTTTGGAAGATTTTTCAGGGAAACTGTTATACGTATTTACCCCTTGTTGGAGCTAACTAATTAAGAAAACCATTTCGAACTCATATTAACAGGGTTAAATTGGGACAGGCTTGAAAATATGGGCTTCCTTCAGATGATAAACATGGATTAAAAATATTGACCAAGATTTTGGTAGGTGTTGCAGATGTCTGACAATTGCTGTTCTTGCTAGTGCTTCAATTAGTATTCAGTTAGCTCCATGGGTGGTTAAGATAATTAAAAGTATTATTGGTGGCTGCACACCTGGACATCAACATCATTCATATCCATGAATTCTGCAGGGGCATAAGCAAGCGTACATACACCAGAAACCATCAAATGGTTTGAAAATTGGAGCTGAAAATTTACTTAAATTAATTATACTAAAATTACGCCTTTGAATGATTGCTTATTTAATTCCAAGCCACTTTGTGTAGTAGATATTATTATCTCCGTACTACAGTTTAGGAGTCTGAGTCTTAGGGATGTTAAGAGACATACACCAGGTAAAACAGCTACTCACGTGGCAGAGAGGAGGTGTAAACCCAAGCCTCACTCCGAGTTGTCACACAACCTAGTAGTTCACTACTTTAGTGTCTCTACCCTTCTCTCTCTATCATCCACCCCCATTGAAATATATTTCACTCTTTTCAACAATTTTATACTTTTTTCTGCTGTACTGGGGATTGAACACATAGCTTTGTGCTTGCAAGGGAGGCGGCAGCACCACTGAACTGCATGCCCTGCCCCCAGTTTTATATCTTTGAGTTCTCTTTCCAATTGAAATCTCCTATCACGATAGAATCAGCTATGGAGTCATACTATGATATGAATGTAGACAGCACCATCTCTTTTAAGGTAATTACGTGTTATCTGTGTAGTAAAGAAATATAGATTCACTATTACAGATGTTCTGGCATTAGTGATACTAAGAGTAAGAGGTTAGCTCTAAGCGAACATTTTCAGGGGTTGCATAGTCCAGCCCAGCCCTGTGACATTTAGCCAGGGTAGTAGCACCTTGTCTGACTATGTGTAAAGCTGGCACTGGTGTCACTAAGGCTGGCTATGTTCAGAGCAAAGGAAGCTCAGCCCTGAGGGGAGGTGGGAAAGATGACCTTTAAGGCAATTTTTATTTTTGAAATTCAAGGGATTTATGATTTGATGACTCAGAGAAGTAAGCAGTTATGTAGTGGTATCAAATGGGAGAGATCAGGGCCCAGAGAAGTCTACTTTCTGACTCTAGTGGTCTGAGTGTGTTGCTCAGAAACAACCCAAACAGATCAAATTGGTCAGTATCATCTCTGAGTTTCCTTGTTCCAACAGGAAAAGTCATCTTTCTCTAGGAAGTAGTTTGGGAGGCTATAATCACACAGTTAATGTTGTAAAGGCTTCCATGAGTTTTTCATTTTTCAGAGAATGTGACCCAGTGAGATCATAGTGAGATCATAGTGAGATCATAGTGTGCTATAGACAGAGCCGGGGCTAGAACCCACATTACCTGGCTCTTAGCCCAGGGCTCTGTTTAACATATCCTGCCATCTAAATGCTTTTCCAGATTCCTATTTTCTTTTAGTTCCTAGTACAGCCAGAACAATACAGCCATGTCCAGTCAATCCTTTCTCATTGGGCTTTTTTTCTTTCAAACAACTTGAAACCTCAGTAAATCCCTAGGCCTGGGATACACACATTTAATTAGAATCATCTCCTATTGTTTGTTTTCTCAATCGAGCTGGCTCCAGAGCAGCAAGAGAAAGGCTGGACTCCAGTGGTGTTTGGTGAGCGTGGTAACCTTGTTTGCTGCGAGGGAGAAGCGCTGAGCCTGGAGCTGCATTGCTGTGTCCCAGACGGCACCTACCCCGTTCATTGGTTCAGATGTGGACTTTGCAAACCTTTCCTTCTTTTGGCTTTCTCCTGCCAGGGGTGTTGGGAGGACCACTGCACAGCCCCGAGTTGTCTGGCCTAATGACTAGCACTGCCTCTGCTTGATATGCTTGAGTAATCTTAGTCTTAGGGGCAACGATAATATGCATCTAAGCAAGCATCGCTGCTGAGGCCTGCTGCTTCTCACTCGCACAGAAATTGAAGCAAAGAAAACCTCCTCTGAATCTGAAAGAAAACAATAGCTTAGTTGCCAGCAGATTGAATTCTGTGGCCTTCCATCATAGTACAGAATGGCATGTGGTGACTAAAAGAGAAGGCGTTAAAGGCAGGCTGTGCTCCTCTTTAGTTCTGTCAGTCGCTGGCTGTGTGACCTTGGCCAAGTGACTAGACTCCTTTATGCCCCAGCTCCTTCATCTGTGCCACAGACCCAAGTCATAGCATCGTTTTGAGGCTTGAAAGAACAAATGTAAATCACTCAGATGGCTGTCTAGTGTACAAGAAGCATTGTGTGAGCTCTTATTCCGGGGGTTATTTGTAAAAGAATGTGCACAGGAGTCACAGAAGAATGAAAGAAAGATGCGGTCAGCAGTTGCCTGGAACTGACATTCTCTTATTCTCTAGAAGTTTTTTCAAGTTAAGATATTGAGGTGGTTTCTCCTATCAGGAGGGCTAGCATCACTGTCGCCCTTCCTTTCCTAAGTTGAAGTTAAAAATTTTTCTTGCACAGCTGATCTTGCAGACACATACATTCTCCCCAAAGAGAAGAGCAGGCTTGTGCTGCAGCAGAAATGAATACTGTGCTGAGTACACAGAAAGTGAAGGGCCCTTGTAAATAAAGTAGCAAATTAGCAATGATTTTGCCAGCAGTTTTAAAACAAATGGATTGAAAGAGATTTCAATAAGTATATGCCTAACTTAGAGCTGCACTTGAAGCATTTAGTAAACGTGTCATTTCAGTATTGAAAACAGCATCTAATCAAAGCATGTTTATAATTAGACGTCACATATAATGTCTCTCAGAATTATGTTCCACCAGGTGAGATGCCATTCCCTGGAACACTGAAATCAACTATTTGTTAGGCCTTTGTTATTATTATTGTGCTTAATTTTAATTAGAGAGAGGAAAAAAAACCCACACACAATATGGGTAGCTTGTATGGACAACACTGTGCCAGTGAAACCTGCCTCAAAAGGTATGACTCTATATTAATTTAAATCAGACAGACACTGGCACTGAGTTCTTCTATATTTCATTAACATTTTGATTTAGAACAACAGATTGCTGCAGTGAGGGGACAAGAATGGCAGCCAGTGAACCATCTGCCGAGCACTTCGCTGATGACTCCTCTAGTGAAAGGAGCCGGTGACTATGGAGTGTATGCAAGAGGGATACACACCATTAGCTAAGTGACAGGATGAAAGATGGAAACTTTGCTGGGTCAGAGGAGACAGAGATAGAAAAGGCAAAGCACAGCCCATTCGGATTAGAATTTGAAAAGATCCAGGTACTTGCAGCAGGGCAATCGGCTGGCAATCTACAGAGAGTTTGCCTTAAAGTTTTTTTTTTTTTTTTTTTTTTCCCTGTGAAATTACAGGTGAGACAAAGAGAAGGGAATTGACAGGCAAAACACACAGTAATTTCCCATGCACCTCACATGGGATACATTTTCCAGATCAGTGAAGATTTACCTCTTTAAACATACACATGAGATAGAAGTCTTTCTAAAATGGAAACTCTCCTCTCTGCCTCTTTCACACAGCAAAATACTCGCATATGGAGGTGTGGATGGAGGGTAGTGGTCAGCCCAGCTGCAAACAGTAGAAGCATGTATTGTGTGCGAAGTATTTGAAGGCAGCAGTGTACTCTGTGAAAGTCAGCTTTTTCCATTATCACTATGCACAGGTATCTCTAAACATTTTTTTTTTTTTTTTAGGTTTTTTGAGACAGGGTCTCGCTTTGTGGTTCAGGCTGGCCCTGAGCTCAGCCTCAAACTCACATCACAATCCTCCTGCCTCTGCCTCCTGAGTGCTGGGATTACAGACATGAGCCACCACACCCAGCACTGTGGTATGTGGTACTGATTGCTGGTGGGTGTGAGTTGTATGTGGTTACCAAGATAGCAACCTGGGCCCTTGCACTTTTAAGGCAGTCACCTTGAACCCCTGGGCTAAATCCCTGGCTCTCAAGTGACAATCTTAATTGAGGTTTTTTTTTTTTTTTAGGTTTTTTGAGACAGGGTCTT
>PVIR01016274.1:0-21677 GCA_004026965.1 Petromus typicus | reverse complement strand
TGGTTACCGGGGAATCGAACCCGGGTCCTTGTGCTTGCAAGACAGGCGCCGGAACCACTGAGCTAACTCACCAGCCCCCTCTCTAAACATTTTTAAACAGTGGGAAAGTGCTTCCCCCAGCTGGGACAGACCTATCTGATCCCCCCTGTGATACAGCGGTGCAGTACAATGAACACAATTCAGTTTTCTATTGATGGTTCTGGGGCTTTACTGGGAATTGTAAATCCACTGCTGAGTTTGTTGTCTGTGCAGCTACTTGACCTTTGAGATCTATTTGCCCCACATTAAATAGCCTTGGGCTGGCTGGACTTTTATAATTGGTGGTTCTGTGTGCATTCTTCAACTGTCAACCGTCACATTTTAGTATATCTGCTTTTAGGAGCTCCCCATTTCGAATATGCTATCTTAGTAACCTCGGAAGTAGCAAGCATTGTTAGCCACAGTGAGTGAGGTGATAGAAAGCCATGCAAATAGAAGATTATAAACACAGTAATCTGTATCTTCTGCATAATAAGGCATGGAGGTGTGTGATACATTTTAGAAAGTTTTTCTTCAAAAATGGTTAAAATAAAAATAGCACATGTGCTGCTGAAAGACGTGTGCTTCAACTATCTGGAAAATTAGCTTAGAAGGAGCCTTTCGTTCCCATATAAAGCTTGTTAAATGGAAGTGCCATGGTGAATAGGAAGAGGACAAGAGTAGATTTAGGCTTGGGTCTGATTCCTGACATTTCCTGGGAACACTACTCGAAATTGTCTGAGCCCAGTGCTTTAACTGTGGAATGAGTATGGTAATGACATCTGCCTTGACTACCTTATTGTGCAATACATTTTAGGTCAGTCTTCATGTAGGGATCCCAAATCCACACCCCCCACCCCCAAGCACGTTGGTGGCCAGCCTGTGACACTGTTGGGAGAAGGCGGAACATGTAAGAGGTGGAGTCTGATGCAAGGAATTTGGGTCACTGGACACGTTTTTGAAGAAGTTGTTGGGACTCTGGACTCTTATTTCTTTTGCTTAGCAACCACCATGAGGTAAGTAGCTTTATTCTACTATGCCTTCTCTGCCACGATGTGCCTTAGCACAGGCCCAAGCGCAGTAGAGCTAGTTCACTATGTGCTGAAACCCCGGAAACTGTGCATTAAAATAGATCTTTCCTCCTTATACGTTAGTTTCTTAAGGTGTTTAGTTATAGTAATGCAAAGCTGTCTGAAGCAGGAATGCAGCCTGCATAATGGCAGCAGTAGTGCAGGCCCTTGTCTCCTCACCCTGTCACTTTGGACATCACTTCCTTTACTGGTTCCTTTAAACTCTTACCATATAGGCATGTTCATGAATGTATCTCAGTTAATGACTGGGTTTTTTTTGGTCTAAAACATTGAGAGCTTCTCTCAAAGCAAAACCAAACAGGAGAAATCAAGAATCCTGTGGGCAACTGAAGTACCTTAAGAGAACTTGATTCTTCATAATATATGTGCCTGCCTCTTCCTCAGAGACACACCCACACAGCAGAGCACAGGGTCTGAGGAATAAATTTATAACCATTTATTCACATGCTTTGCCATTTCATCAACTTTGATTCTGTGTCATCTCAGCTTCATTTTTAAAAGACGAAAACAAATTTACTTCCACATGAAAGTTCTTCCTTCTCTAAAATGGGTTTGAGTTCACTCTGAAATTTTCCAGATGTGCACATCCAGGGAGAGCTTCCCCCTTTGCTTTCCTGACAAGGTGCCTACTCGTGAAGCACCCCGGAAGGGTGGCGAGGGGGCAGTCTCACTGGTCTTGTGCTTATCTCACAGTTTAATTTTACACCTTGAACAGAAGATGTGAAATATTACTCACCCTGTGAACAGATAAGCCCTACCAAGGAATCACGTTTCCAAGCTTCCCTCACTCTCAGCTGCTTGGCAGGATCCTCATAACCTGAGCTGGCTTCACAAGAGGGGAAAGTAGCGTTCATTTGTGAACCTTGTGACCTGAAGGGTCACACAAATGCCCTCGTTACTAGATTCAGTTCACTTATTGGCATGTGCAGTTTTCTCAAATTACCCTGCTAACCAGGTCCTAATTGGGACCAGGACACGAAAGCACTGAGAAGCCAAATAGTTAGCCTCTTCTTAAAAGTTAAGGTCTTCATACTGATTTATTGCTTTTGATTTTAGGTCAACATCTACGTAGTGCAGAATGGAGAAAGATGTCCACTAGAGATAGAATTTATTGTGCGCCAGGCCTTCTGCTGAGCATCTGATCTGAATTTCTTCATTTAGTTCAGACAGTCACCCTTGGAAGGAGGCAGTACTGTGGCCATGAGGGTACTAATGTGGAAACTAAAGCACACAGGGCTTAGGTAGCTAGCTGAGGGTCACATAGCTCAAGTGGCAGGATCACAATTCAAATCCAAGTTAGCTCTAGCTACAAAATCCACACAGTGCTGCATCTTATACCCGGAGCTCAAACTTACCTACTGCACAGAACAAAATGGAGCCCCTATATCTTCTTCCTTTCCAGGAAGTTGGGGACTTGGCAAAACGGGAAGAGGCTATGAGATGTAAATTCCGGAGTTTGTGCCTTTGCTGTGGAAGCTAGGCTTCATGATTAATCACGGAGGAGTTTGGGGCATCTCTCAAGGAATTTGAAATCCCTAAGTTCCTGAATAAGGGATGCCAAGGAAAGTGGAAAATTGTCCACAAGGGAACCCTGTGATATTATTATAATTAAATGTGGCTTAAGCTAGAAAGTACCCTGGAGGTCATCTAGTTCTATGTCCTGATTTTTCAAATAGGAAAAGGTGAGGCCTAGGCAGTGGGAAGTCACACATCTAGTTTGGAATAGCAGGGCAACGTGTGTGTGGCCGGGTGTGAGGGGGGCGATGGCTTTTTCTTCCAATGGCATTCACTCTGTGTGTAAGAATTTCACTCTGAGCCATAGATTTTAACGTTTCACTGTGAGCTAATCAGCCCTAAATACAGCATCTGCCCCTCTCTGGGCTTAATTGGAAAGCACAGTCACAGTCCTGAGATCATGGATGTCTTCAGGACTCGTTTGCACTGAGGCCATCAGAGGATCTGGCTGTCCTCACTGATTCTGAGCTCAGAGATCAAACATCCCCAAACAGCCTCATTTCCCTTAATAACCTATCATTGCCCTAGCAGCCATGAATGTATTGAACCTTCTCTGACAGTATTTGTATTTTCATCTGGCACCAACACTGGTCTAAAAGGTTCCATATGTTTACTTCCCACGCTGTAAAGTAAGGCTGACATTCATTTGCCTGAAATTTGTTCCTTTTAAGCTTCCAGGGGAGGGGCACTTGTAGCACAACAGGGCTTGATAAACAAGGTCATTCTCCCTTTCCTTCCACCTTGCTAGTTTCAGACACTGGCCACTTACTCTCGTGCAGGAGGCCCCGATCTTGGCTGGCCCCACCTAGTGAATGTTTAGACCCAGCAGCCTGTGGTCTCTGTGGCATGATGAAGCACTCTCCGACTGCTTTGCCCAGAGCTCTGTGGCCAAGGCAGGAGCTCGCTCAGTGCAGGAGCTGAGGGCATGACTAAAAAAAGGCGAGGGGCCTAGGGGGGATAGAATCCCATTCAGCTGAAGTGCAGAAAGGGGCACTTCTGATTTGGAGGTGGGGGCAAACCTGGACAGATGCTGTTCAAGCTCTGGGGGTAGCTCAAGGGAGCCAACATTCTGGAGCTAAGAATAGTGAGACCTTGTTTGGGCTCAGTGCATTAACACGTTTCATACTATATTTCTTAAAGGCTGTTGTGTGGAATGGCATTTTTAGTCACCTTTGGAACCTGCTCTTGAAAAACTCCTTTCTTGTTTCTTTTTAAAATAACCTTCTATGCTGTTGAACTTGAAAAGGTTGTCAGATGGAAGTGTTTGTGCGCTCTCATCTTAGCTAAAATACTGTAAAGATGAAAGTATCCAGCACATATATTTACAGAGTACCTGAAAGGATATAATCCAAGAGATGCAGTGATATCTGAGCTGCCAATGGCAACGCAGCCCGGGCCCAATACGGGCTGTGTGCGTGCCAGGATAAGATGAATAGCCCTCTGGCTGTAATCAGTTTACTCCGCTGAAACAATTGGCAGTTGTATTATCAAGCAACTGGCAGTTTCATCTGCTTTACCAACTTTTCAAAAAAACATATAACTGAACACTGACTGCAAGGATAAATATTAATAATCAAGGCAATGCCATCTGCTGCAGTGGCCATTGCTGGGGACAACAGACATCTCCAGAGAGTTTGGTCAAGTCTGAAGACATTCTCCCCACTTGACTGGCCCCTCCCCATCCACCTCCCCCACTCCCCTACTCTCCCTCACTTGGAATGAGACTGACATTTAAAGATAATATTAGAATGATGACTATATTTTGCTTATCTTTGTAATAAAACCCCAATTAATCAGTGCCCACTGGCTGTGTGACTTTGAGCTCTTTCCTCTCCGAATCTCTTTTCTTATATGTCTGTCACATTAAGATACTGGATCAGATGGTTTCTAAGGTCCCTTATGTCTATAACAGTCTATATTTCTAATACCAAGGGTTTTCTTTTGAAAACATCTTCTGAGGCTCAGGATATTTAGCCTAGTGCCCTGCATCATCTGTCTCTGGTGCTACTATATGACAATCATATATAGCCTCTAATTTACATGCTTAGCAGTCATATTTGGTGATTTCAAAGCACCTTAATAGTCGTTCTCTCATAACATCCCTTTGAGATACACAGCTCATGCATTATTATCCCAATTTGGTAGAAAAAGAAACCGAACCTTAAACCAGTAAAATGAATCCTGCAAGGTCACAAGGCTAGATAATAGCAGAGATGGAACAAGAACAGAGGGTTCCTTTAGGTCTGTTGCCTTTTTTCTTTAGCAAATATAACAATGACAACTCATTCTTAAGAATTCACTCTATGCCAAGAACATTTTATATGTTTTATTACTTACCTCTTACCACAGCCTTACAAGGTAGATATTACTATTTTCTCCACTTGTCAGGACGAAAACCTGGGGTATTGGAGGGGTTAAACTCCTTATTCACGAAGGTATAATTAGAAAGAAGAGGGACCCGGGAATCGAACCCAGAGGTAACTTCCGAGCACAAGCTACTACTTCTCTCCTGCTGGCCACGGGTTATACCATATGTACCTTCTAGGTGATGGAAGGCCAAGTTCTCTCTTCTGTTGCCCTATCTTGTGCAGGAATAATGATTATTTCAGAAAGGCCAAGGCAACTAAAGGTGATAAAGTACTTATGATGAATCACCATATTTAGAGCTATGCCACAATGTAAACATTACAAAATTTGAGGCTAATTGTAAACCTCAGTGAACTGGGAATCCATCTAAATGAATGAAATTTGATACTATCTTTATGTGTATGTATAATATACAAATATTTGTATATAAAATAATGTTATATATGTCATATAGTAACTATGTGATACAATAATTTATAAGTATTTAAAAATGTTAAGGAAAATTTAGAGTCTAGAAAAATGTTCAAATAAAACTTAAAATAAAAATCCAGGACACAAATCTGAACATACGGTAAAACCGAATGATTCTACTTTACCTGAGTGGTTTTTCATCTATTTGGGAAGGTTTTTATTATTATTATTATTTTTTGCTTGATTTTTTTCACAATAAGAATTAATCTTATGTTTTAACTTCTGAAACCCTTAAAATGTTTTATATATTACAAATTAAGTGATATGACCATAAATTTGGAACAGTTAGAGAAAAAGAGATTTGAGAAATTAGTAATTTAATAAATTAATTTAATTAATTTAATTTAATTTAATTAATAAGTAAAACTTTTGGTGTTGTTTTTGTACAGCTTTCTCCTGATAAGGTTGCAAAGCCTGGCAGAAAGGACACTATTATGGGAATTCGGCAGTTTAAATTCTCATCTTGCTTTTGCTACCAGAAAGCAGCATCATCTTTGATAAATCTCTTCTTTCTTTGCTCATCTACAAAATAAGGAAGTTGGACTATCACTGTTTCATTTAGCTCCACAAATCTGTAATCTATGCCCTTCTTCGATACTTTGTTTTGCTGACTAGAGACTACAAATCAGGTGATGGAAAAATGATAACATGCTAACACTGGAAGCACTAAATTGAAAATACCATTAACCATGGTCCCCGAAACTCCTACTTTCTTGCATTTCTAGTTCGCTTGCTGAGGATTTAGTCTTCTCTGTCACCTGTCTGAAACTCACAGTGTTGTCATTTAAAATTGACAAGGTTGTGAATCAGTAAAGCTGGGAGGGGAAGGATTATCTTGGGAAGACACTTTACAGAAGAGCCAAGAGTTAAAAAACCTACACCGTGATCCCAGCCTGACTATCAACTAGCTCTGTGTGCTTGGGTAGACAGTTAACCTCTCTGTTCCTCAATTTCCTCATCTGTTAAAAAAAAAAATGCACGAGTGATCCACAAGAAGACACAGCAGCAGGCTTGGGTAGAAATGAGAAGAAGAGGCCATACTGGTCAAATATGGATATTCGTGGCAAATATAACAATGAAAAGTCATATAAAAGAAAAAAATTGTGGTTTTCGTTATCACCTGAGTTTTGGCCTGCCAGAGCAAAAATGCTATTAGACCAGCTCCAGAAGACAGAGGAAGCAAAGGGAGACAAAGTATCTGT
This sequence comes from Petromus typicus, assembly GCA_004026965.1. Taxonomy (NCBI): domain Eukaryota; kingdom Metazoa; phylum Chordata; class Mammalia; order Rodentia; family Petromuridae; genus Petromus; species Petromus typicus. The sequence goes on along the minus strand of PVIR01016274.1, from coordinate 15,013 downwards.
ATTGCCCGGTGATTCCCAGCAGGATCCCTTCTGGTTAATCTATGCTTGTGGAATCAGCTAGTTAACCTTTGCTCCGGAGAGAATGGAGACTGAAATGCTGGAAAATCTCATTAGCAAAGTTTCTCTTTTAAACTTTTCCACGTCTCTTTCTTTTGCTGCTTTCAGCATGACTTAGGCAAACACCATCAAAAGTAGAAACTCCTCCCACTTAAGTGGGTATGCTCTAGACTCCTTCCACACATCACCCTTCCTTAAAGAGCTCAGAAAAATCATGGCTGGGAAAGCTCACCTGCATCCACTTTTCTTATTCTGAGTGAAGCCTCTAGCACCCATTTTTCCACTGCTCCACTTTGAACATACTTGTTTACACTGGAAGAAAGAGTGCCCTTTCCTTTAAGCCAGCAAGTGTGCAGCTTATCACGTAACTGTCTACAATGAATGGACAGTAAAAAAATCATATGTAGTTCAGAGAAAAAATTCAGAAAAGTTCACAAATTTCTAGGCAACTCCATTTAACGGTAGAATGAGTAGCCTTAGTGGTGTGTATACCTTTGTAAGTTGTTCTCATTAATTTTTTATTTTTTTGCCATTTTTTGCTGCAAATCAAATTTCTTTCTCTCAAAGTAACATTGTCAGTATTCAAAGATTTCTTCATATGGCTTATTCTCAATTACAGATTCTCAGAAGGCACAGATTTGTTTTGGAGGGTTTGGGGAATGGGTAGAGATAAGAAGAATATCTTCTATAGCTTGATATAGACTAATTCTATTCTTCTCCTTCATTTACTAAACACCTCACTACTCCGTGATTGTAACAGCACCTATTTAGTCAATATTTACTATCTGGAACAAAAATTATAAATGGTTCACCCAGATGATCTCATTTAATCCTCACAATGACTTTGTAAGGTAGTTATTATTATACTTGTTCACATTTGACAGGTGAGAAAGTGAGGCTCAGAAAGATTAAGCAACCTGTGCAAGGTCACATGGCTAGTCAGAAGGCCAAGAGTGAAATGCAGGCGGCCTGCTCTGCAGCCATTCTTTGCCATTCAGCAGCTCCCCAGCTGAAGTGCAAAACCCATGAGCCAAGAGTAAGCATAAAACAGCTGGGCATTGGAAAGATTCTTTACAATACAACTTTCCTCATTATATTCCTCTTTTCATGTTTTATAGATCTATAGGTTGTGGAAGGAAGAATTAGGGACATTAAGAGTTGAGCCTGGCAGAAACTAGAAGGAGAAAGGACACCATTAGTAGTTCCTGCACGAAATGGGCTAAACTCTTCTAAGAGGTTGTGATACTTAGGTGAGGGACTGACTAGATGCAGAGAGGTGTCAAAAGTGGGTCTCTGCTAGCTTTCACCATCTACATGGTCAAAAACTAAAAGAATCATCAACTACCATTACTAAGAAGTATATCAATCCAGGGGAATGTATAAGCCATGCATAACTAAGCCAGACAATAAGTAATATCAAACACTGCTCTGTCCAATTCCCTATGTTCTTGACTCCAGAGTCAAAGAAGAGAGCTCACCCATTGATGACCCTGTACTATCCAAGGAGAGAAAGGAGATGGCCTCCCCCAGGGAGGCCCTGGCAAGTTCTTGCTGCATTTCCTGGTGCCCTTCAGCGCTTTCCTTTGCTCATTTCCAAGAGAAGCTCTATGTCCTGACTACAAAGCCAATCCCCTGGGTGCTTGGCCCAAGTGTTTTTCTCAGAATCAACTTTCAGAGGACACATGGATGTCTCCTGGGCCTGCTGGAAGTCAGAATGTGCACTGTTTATATAATGTAATGAACTGTCACAGAAGAACAGACAGATGACTCATTTCTGTGATTGGAAGTAGATCAAATTAGAGATAAAGATAGTGTCTTTCAGAAAGAGGACTCTAGGTCTTCTCCTGAACACATTAGCTCTTATACTGTGTATCTCAGGGTTTCAGGATCATAAAGCATCTCAGTAGCTGCCACTGCCAAAAGGTGAATTAGTGGACAAACCTGGATGAATGTCACAGGTTAGGCTAGTTGCCCACTAATCCAAGTGGGTATTATGATAGTTTGTAGGATTTGATGAATAACTGAGAGAACAGCTGTTCAGGAAGGAAATCTAACTCCTAACATGAAAAGGGATTTCATATTTCAAATGATTGGTTTTCTATCGTTAAGACAAAATCACAAAAGATCGTAAACAGATGATGATGTGGATAATAATATTCATTGTATACCAAGCACTATTAGATGTATTTTAGGTAGACTTATTTTGTTTAAAACTTTTAGTAATGCTCTAAGGTAAGAGTTATCATCCCTAATTTATTGTTGGGAAGATGAGGCACAATGAAGTTAAGTAAATTTTCCAAAGATATAATTTTCAGTAGTACAAGCATTGAGATTAGCAATAATAAGCCATTGTTATCGGAAATACTATCTACCAGTTTCATGGATTTGATATTTTCGTTATAGTTCTATAAAGGCAGAGAATATATGAAGAGAAATTTCTATGACCTTTGCTCCATGAGATGATAAGAATAGAACAGGAATTACTGATGATATGCCAGAAAGCAAAGTCTCAGGGTCAGGATTTATCTCAGTGGTTCCAGTGCCTGCCTTGCAAGCATAAGGGCCCAGGTTCGATCCCTGGTAACCACATACCACAGTGCCTGGCGTGGTGACTCACACCCACCAGCAATCAGTACCACATACCACAGTGCTGGCCGTGGTAGCTCACACCTGTAATCCTAGCACTTGGGAGGGCAGAGGGAGGAGGATTGCTGTGAGTCTGAGGCTTGCCTGCTCTAGGTAGTGAGCTCAGGACCAGCCTGAACTACAAAGCAAGACCTTGTCTCAAAAAAAAAAAAAAAAAAAAATTAGTCTCAGTGATCATCCTGAGGAACTTCTCCATTTTATAAATGATATAAACTAGGACTACAGACTGAACAAATTGTTCATAGCCATGCTTATGATGATGTCAGAGTTGAGACTAGAACTCAGATCTCTTAATTCTTAGCCCATTGCTCATTCACCCTTGTTCATCTTAGAGTTTTGGTTTTTGAAAACTTATATGTGTTTATTTTAATGTATACCCCAGTACAGTCAGTTAACTTCACTGGGATACACATAGTCCAGAGGTGGTTACCCAGCATTTAAAAAATTCTAATCAAGAAGTAGTTCTATGAGCACAGTGGGAGTTTCTCTCCAGTGAGGTTTTCTTAATTAACATTAAATTTCTCATTGGTCAAATTAATAGTGTTCAACATTTTTGGATTGGCTAGAACTGTGGTAGAGGTATTCCCAACTAGCAGAAGGAAGATGTAAGAATCTAATAAGCTCTGTGGTATTATCACTTAGAAATGGTACCCTAGGCTCTATTTGGAAATTTACCCAAGGGCAACCATTTATGGGATTCTTGGTTAGCTAAATCCCACCACTACAATGTTATCTTATCTGCCTCATGTGAACCTTTATGCAAAGTTGATATTGGAGTATCTAAAAGGAAGGGTGGGGGGTGAACCTGATCAACTTAGTTGACTTTTTTAGGTCAACTTGCTATTATTTAATAAGAAACAACTTCATCCGAGGCTTTCTTTCATACTTGGCAATGAGGTTATGGTGAAAAGACCTATGATGTTCACTCTAACTATAGTAGGCTACTGATATCCAACTACAGGGTACCTAATGATTGTGAATGACTGAATTGGCTTAGGTCAGTTTATGATTTCAGACAACTAACCATATATCTCTATTTTGGACGTGGGCCTAAAGTTAGCGAGTCTCTTTCTTGGAGTGTACTGGAAGGTCTTAAGTTGGATGATTGTTGATGGATTCTTACTTGTTTGAGTCTCTGCAGTTTAGGCCTATCATTTGCAACATCAGAACTTAAGCTGTCTTTGAAAAGCAAGCCCTCTCAGGAGTACCTCTTTGGAACCGTTGAGCACTGTTAGACACTGAGCTGCACTATGACCTTGCTGTAGGCCTCAGTGTTGCCTCAGGGAAGGTTAGTTAGAGGTGAGCTGACACTCAGCCATGAAAGGTTACTTTACAAAGAGCATGTTTATGCAGGACCACAAGCATATGGCCAAAGAGAGATTATTCTATTATACTGAGAAAACTTGATGGCGTACTCCCAGAGAAATTCAAGTTTTTTCTTTGCTATTGTCAGTAGTTAAAATTACCAGTTAAGAGAATTTCTTCAACCAGTAATTTAAACTGCTAAAGTGAGTGTTTTGTAGTGTCGTGTAGTGGGTAGTGTAGCAATCAGAAACTTGTGCTTTCTATCCCCAATCACAATCAGGTGTTGTTCTGGGTATTTTGTTTAGGAAATTACATTTGAATGTCTTCAGGCAGAGACATAGACTTCCCAGATGGTCACAGGCCCCACTATTCTGGTGATTGCATGCCTGGTCCAGTTCACACATTTAGATGACCTGCCCAGACCTTTTAATCATGTGAGATGTCAACTCTGATGGAAATTGAGTCAGTCTCTAGAGGCAATAAATTCCCAGGTAAAATTCTGGTTCTACTGCTTAGCCAGCTATGTGACTTTGACTCAGCTACTTTTATATTTTGTACCATCTCTGATGCATTTTTTATAAAACTGAAATGAGAGCTCCTTCCTGCTGGCAATGTGATGACTCTATGAGATAAAATATATAAAATGCTTACTATAGTAGCTTTCACTTTAGACCTTCAAAGAGTATTTAAATATGTTGATTGCAAGGATGGGGAAGAGTGACTGCTATATGAACTGATTATAATGCATCTATTTTTAATAAGTGGGTTGACATTTGCCATGACATCTAGTTTATAGTATGGCTAAAGACCAGTCATTAGCTTACAAGCAAAGAGGGAAGAAGCACTGTTAAAATAAAAATTACTCCTTTGTCTCTACTTACCATCTCAAGGAGCATTTTGCTTTCATTCCCTCAGAGATTGTGACTTGAAGCTAGCTTCTTGGTTCTTTTCAAGTCTTGAATTTCTAACCTGAGAGCCAAACTCTCAACCTGTGCTTACAAGAGTCAACAGCACCAGACTTACACAGAAAACAACATACCTGGCATAATACCTGGTGCTTAGTAGTTAATCAATATTCAGTCTGAATCTTTGTTTGTAGTACCAGGGCTTATTAAACTTGTGATTCCCAAATTGAAGGCACTTTAGGAACACCCCTTGAGTTTATTCAAAAGGCATTTCCTTATATTTTCTGATTCATTTCATCTGAGGTTGTAACCCAAGAATTCAAATTTAACAACACTTGTGATTCTGATACAAGAGTCCCAATTTGAGAAACATTATGTTAAACTAATCAATAAGTAGCTTCCAAAATTGCAATTAGATATAAAGGCATTTAAGGGTCTGTAACAGATTCTGGCCAGTGATGAATGTTTGTGGCTTTTCTACTATCAATTTACAAGGCTGTCCACTCTCACAGAGATCTGTACCCAAATCTCTACCCATGTACTTACCCTCCTATGGGTCCTGATCCCTTCCTGTGTCATCTATTGCTGGTAGCCTAACCCCTTTGTTGTGTAGCTGCAAAGTTGGCAACCATAGTTGCAATGAATAATTGGCAAGATAGATTAGCCAATCATATGGAATTGAAAGAAGACTATTATTGATCATAATAATTTTAAATTAAAAAAATTTTTTTGCTACCCTCTATCACAAACTGATTTTACTTCTGAGAATTTTCCACAGTAACAATGGAGAACCTTGAGGCTCAGATCACCAATTGAAGTAAATGGCCATGCACAGAAAAGATAGCAAAGCCTCAAGTGTCAGAAGAGTGTCACTTGATGAGTCAAGAGTAACTAAAATAGTCTAAGTCACCTAAGGTCTTAGTGAATAACGTATCAGAATTTACCATGGCAAAGGTCAAATATTTAAAGAGCAATCAAGTGTATTTCAGGGATCCTTCCTCATTCTCCAGTGTCTCCTCGTATCACCTGAAAGCCCATCTTCCATTTAGTGCCCCACTGTCTTGGGCAGATATCTCACTCTGGGTCACTTACCTGTCTTGAGTAGCCCTCTCTGAGAATTCTGTGAGGTAAAAGTAGTAATTTAAACAAAGGATTCTGGTGGAAAGCTTAATGGCTGACAAGGATTTAACTCTTTCTCTTCCAGATTGCACACTTGCATTTTCTCACAGGTTTTCCATGCAGTAACTCAATCAGACAGATTTCTGTTATTTCAGACTAATGACAGACTGTTAAAGAGCAATATTTTGGAGTAATATGGCACCATTTTGCAGTCCTCAAATGACTCTAGGTCATCATTTAATGACACCCCTGGATCAGTCTTTAGCTCAGACATGTTAGGCAATGATATTACCTCTCTTCTACTGCTTCAGTGAGTGCCTGACATGAACTCTAAAAATGGAATTTTTTTTAGGCTTTTATGGGACCAGGTAGAATTTGAGCTGTCCTGTATTTTGTATTTAACTCTGCTGAAGTGAAATCACAGATGAGGGACTGATGTTACATGCCTTTTTCTGCCGTGCTTTGACCCAGAGAAGGAAAGCAGAAAGGAAGTCCACATCACAAGTTAACCTGAGACCTCTTGAGCAGATTGCTTTTAAAAGGGGCACTTTGGGATACGGCATGAGGCCAAGACACTGTCATCCTTGCTCACTCTCTCTGCTCCCAGCCTGCCTTACGGCCCCCATATCCTCACAAAACCCAACTTTAAGTAAATGCTCTTGTCTGACACTTTATTGTGCCACCTACCTAGCTGAGGTGGACACATAGTTGTTGGGAATATGACAGAGATGTGTCTGAGTTAGAGAGACCCAAATATGTCTCTTATACAAATGTTTTTGAAAGAGCCTTTCCCTTGGTAATCCATTGCTCTGTTCAAAGTGTGGTTAAAGACAAGCAGCCTTGGTATCACCCAGTAGCTTGCTACAAATACCAAGTCTTGAGCCTCACAGCAGAGCTAGTCCATTGACATCATGATTTTAATAACATCTCCAGGTGACTGGTGTGCCCCCGAAAGCTTGAGAAGTGCTCTTCCATATGGAATTGTACACACCGGCTTACAGACTCACCACTACCTGTTTTTCCTCTCCTCAGTCTTATCTTTGTTCCCCTCTGCTCTCAAAATAAGGACAAATCACAGTGGCGTGGAGGCCAATTGCTTGAGAAGGCAGTGACAGTTGGAAACTAAGAGGCAGGGAGGTCTTGACTGAAGGAAGTAAACACTTCACTCATCAGTGCTCAAATGGAAATTCAGGAGAAAGCATGCTGGCTACTTCCATTGGGAGGGAGGCCAGGGTATGTGTCTGAGCCAAAGAAAAGGGAGTTGGAGAAGAAGTGAGAAGGAGAAATTTTTCAGCTAGGCTTCCAAGTACATGCAGAGCTATAGTTTAGTGACAACGAGAGGGATGTTGCTTCGTAAAATGTGACATTCCATATGCCATCCCAGGGAATGGGAACTTGCAGTTGAGATCCAGCTTCTCTACCACCCTTTCCCTCTTGTATGCTGTTCCTCCTGTGCAGTGCGTCTCTCATCAGTCCTCACATGGGCAATTTGAGGCTCTATCATGGCCTATGTAATAAAATAGATCCCTATGCATTTTTACTGCTTCCCAAATTACCCCCAAGTCTTTAAGTTTAACTTGGAGAAGTTGAACTTGTCTATGAATTTTCTGCACTTACATTCCAACCTACTATGTGCAGCTTTTTACTTTAGCCTGTAAAGCTTTCTCCATAGGCAAAGCCAGCTGATTTTGTTTTGAGTAGAATTAGCAGCTTCTCTGAGCATCATATTCAGAAATATCCCCATTTAAATATCCTCCCTTGAAATCGAGACATTATGGTCCTGTGGTCCCCGGTATTAGCTCAAAAGTTGTTACTCTTAAAGTACAAGGCAATTCCTGATGAGAATGGACTAAGAAACAAGATATTCAGTTGAAAAAAGAGAATTAGGGTTGGAAATGTTCAGGAAAGGAAATAGTCCCTAAGTTAGCTTAGTGGGGATGGGACAAGAGAGCGGGGACAAGTTAGTGAGTAAGTGGTTAAGGACCAGCCAAAGAGCATAAAGCTGGCCAGAGGGCGGGAGGAAGAAACAGTGACAGGAGCAGGGGTAGAAATATGAGGAGGACAAATTCTGTGCGTGTTAGCCTGTTTGCTAAGGACTGACTCCTCTGGGGTGCAGCTACCCTAGTTCAGGGCTGGCCCCACACCTAGGCTATGGATCTTTGCAGCTTTGTGTGTGTAGCCCAGTCATCTCCTGAGCAGCTCTTGTGGGGATACATGGCCCACAGTCCTCCTGAAGAATATCCATTACTCCCACCTGGGGTGCTAACTGTACCCTCTTGTGCACATTTCATCATATTAGACACAAAGCCTGAAAGCCAATGGAATGAAGTCAAAACCTGAGTTTTTACGCAGAGCAGGTAAAGTACGCAGATGATTATTTGACCTTCATTTAAAAAAAAGTTTTACGAAAAGTCTTTTAGATGTATTTGCAGCCCCCATCTAAGAAATTCAAAAGTGAGTCATCTGGATAAGAATATTTATTCTTCCTCCCCTGAAGTTATGAATTCTATCTTTTACATTCCAGCCCTTTCTTAAAATCTCTATTATCTCTTAATCCTTAAACCAATTGTATAAAAATGATAAATCTCGTGTCCACAAAGGAAGACATAACACCTTGGCAGCTTCATTTATTTTTCAATCTGTTAAAATGAAAACAACCAATCACCTCTGGCTACTCATAACAATGACGTTCAAAGATTTACTGGGAGCCAAAATACTATAAACATCCCAACGACCGACCTCCACTCTTCTTACTCAGTCTTAGGAAAAAGCAGAAAAATGAAACAACTTCGATAGTGGCAAAAGCAGGGGATATGGCAAATTAGTTCTATATTAGGGAAAAAAGTTAAAATTTAGAGGAAGAAAAGCAGCGGCTTATTTTGCTGTAAGCACAGATGGAGAGCAAAATAATTCTCTTTGCTTTTTCCTCTCAAACACTTCTTTGCCCCCCTGTCATTTAATAAGTCGTAAGGAAGCTGCCGTGCACAGGAGGTAACTAACACACTTTACAGGAGGCTCACCTTTACAGCTTAATGATTACCATCTTTTTATGGCAGAAAAGAACAGCATCATCTTCCTCTCTCCTCCTCCTATGAAAAATAGATGTTTTTTAAAAACATGGTAAACCTTGTAGGAGGGGACTTAAACCTTTGACTGGCACCACTAAGGCAACCTCTTCATGCTCTTGCGGGCTAAGCCAGCTGGCCAGAGGGCTAAGAAGTGAGCTCAGCCAGTAAGCTTCCTGAAGACTAGCCAGGAGACAGAGGAGAGAGGGAGAAGAAGAGCCCCAAAGGTGCAAAGATAAGGGGCTGGGGGGAGGGGTACGCAGAACAGACATCGGTTAGTATTATAGGGTAGGAGCCTTGATCCCAGGGTCTTCAATGTGGCTCGAAGTTGAAACAGAAAGAACAAGTACTCAAAGCAAAGCAAAGCAAAGCAAAGCAAAGCCCACCATACTGCACAGTGTGGGATTAAGGAAGCCCTTTCCTTCCCAAACGGACTTAAATGGTTAAATGGATCTTGGCAATCAGAATAAATAGATAGACTGGAAATCTGTAGGTAAGAAAGGGAAATCTGTCTTGGCTAAGCACACTTGGTAGTGCAATGTGCTTAATTATAAATGCAGTGTATTCTCAGCAGGTATATTTCAAATGGCTTGAAAAAATAATAGAATAAAGATTTGCAGCTGATAGGTTAGGCTTAGCTAGCAAAAGCGATTTTGCCAGGACTCCATTAGAGCCTGTGCTCCTAAGTCCCACCGTCAGTCCCACCGTCACCATTGCTCCTCCATCAATGGATTTTTATTTAAGCCAACACGTTTGGACCACAATTTCAGGATGAATAACCTTTAAGGTTACATTTGCCTTTTCCCTGCTCCTTGCAAACAGTGTGTAATCTGCGAGCACATTTGTTGGCTGTAAAGGTGTACAACAGCAATTTTTGCAATGACAGTGCGGAGAAAGAATATGAGATCTGTGTGCTAATGAGCTGACACTGCAGAGGCTGGGGCGGCGTACTGTGGAGTGCACTACAAGTGCACAGCAGCAAGATACGGGGTGGGGGGGGGCGCTTCCAGCAATGTTTCTTGAGGAATCAAGGCAGCCAAGCCTACAATGGGGCACAGTAGCCCCTGGTGTTTTCACACCCTCCCTCAAAGCTTGAAGACAATCAAATATGTTTTCTAAAGAATAACTATGTAACTTACAACATGTGTTGTAAGTTACAGTAGAACTGTTTGCATATATCCTGATTGTGTGTGTATAAGTGTCACTGTATGTTTATAAATGTGTGTATCCTGAATCTAGAATATTTACGCCATCTTTCATTCTGACTTTGTTTAGTTAAATTGAAAAGCAAGGCAGCAAATTCTATTAATTCCTATGAAATGGGAACATGTGTTCTAAATCAGATAAGTCTCTTCGATAAACTTCAATTGACTTCTGAGTTGAGATCCCAAATGAACTACCTTTCAAAGCCAGGGAGGCTTTTATTGGTCTCTGAAGGCACGGAATGAAGTCAGAGTCTGTCTTAAGCAAAGCTCTTGGGCCTTGTGCAAAAAAATTGGTTGCTAATAAAGAAGAGTCTTTAAATAACTGATGCCTGTTATTCACTTAAAGAAGGCTTCTGAATATATTGTGGGAGATAAGGGAGAAAATACAGAGAAAGACTACCGGGAAGTGACACATACAGAAAGCATTAGCATTTGTTTATTCTTTGTGTGTCTCTTCACCTTCATACCTAGAAAGCATTGTACCTGTCTCAAAATTTAGTGTGCTGGAAAGATCAGGAGAGATCAATTTTAGTGCTGGGGGCAGCTGAAACTGGGAATTACACATGTCAGCAGAACATTTCTTTAATGTTTGGCAACCCACTTTCTATTTAATCAGACGAGAGATGGAGTTGGATTCCAGTGGCTTTGTGTTTCTCTGTACAATTAGGTAGTCAGTTGGAAGAGTGGAATCTGAAGTCACCTCCCGGGTTTCAATACTTAACTAGAGTTGTATGCTAATATCCAAAATATGTGATCCCTACTTCTGCAAGTAAAGAACAACCAAGGCTGGTGGAAGACTGCAGACAAATCCAGAAATCACTGGCATCTGCATCTTTCTTCTACTAAGCTACCTGGTAACAGCTGCCAGGAGACAACTTTGAGATCTGGCCCCCATTCAGTGATTGTGACATTCAGACATGACTGTTTCAGGGACTAGAGAAGATGGCAGCTTTCTTCCATGCTGTAGAGTCTGAGGGTGCAACAGGCAGCTGGGGACACTCACCGGTTTCTAGATATTTCTCCTCTGTGATGTGTATGTGTGCATGTATACATGTGTATCCAGCATGGCTGAGAGCAAAGTCATTTTTCATTTTATTTATCTTGTGGCTCAGTGAGCCACTGCTTTTTCCTCACACTCCCGAGCCTCTAGCCATAGGCCAGCCCTGTAAGTAGAAGTGCTGTGGATTGAAAGTGAGGGATTTTATCAGTTGCATTTCCTTTCCTATGGTTATCCTTTATTGCCCTAAGAAGTAAGACATTAAGGCACTGCAACACCAATACAGGTAACTTATTACCTGTTTTTAACCTGAGATTTTTACATAGGAAGAATCATGTTTCAATGGCTCCTTTGATAGATGTCTGATGGCCCTCGACTGGGGAGTGTCAGTTTGTTGTGACCACAGAACTGGACCAAAATCCTTGAAAATCAATCATCCATGAGAAGCTAAACAACTCTCTTGTCCCATTCCTCATTAGTGGAAAGATATTGAAGGGAGTTGAAATGAATATTATTCATTGTTAATGATAATGAATTCTGGTAATTTCATATATTCGGTATGAACTCTGTTGGGACTGGCATTTAGGAAGCTACATTTGAGATTTGGCCTCTTACTGGAAATATAGTGCTGAAGGATTAAGAGTCAGATGTATGTTGTAAATGATATAGAGACAGGCTGCAATTACCAAAATAAAATGCAAAGTATAGACAGATATTTTGTAACTTTCACACCTAGCTAGAAATAATAAATTTCTATTTTTTATGAATGCTAGAGAGCCAAACAATGTCAAATACAGAGGATCTCAGAATATATTCATAAAAGGATCTGTACCTTCACCTAAAATTTTCTTGGAGCTGATAACTGTCATATTTTTTTGCAAAGTCTTTCACTCCCATTCTTTTGATCCAAGTCTTCAGATCCGAAGAACCTGCACCCTCGGAGCCCTTTCAACAGCTTTTGGAGATTATATATTTTTGGAGAGAGCGGATTTGAACAAAGTCATATACAAAATTGCACTTAACCAAACATAAATAACAATTCTCCCTTGAAAGAAAAACAAAACAAAAGTCTCAAACTCGTCAACTATAAGAACAAAACAAGCTTTATGATGTCACTGATCTCATTGTTCTGAAACTTTTAGTGAAATCAGCTTGAAGGAGTAAATTTTAGGTCTTTCTCATCAAGCAGTCCATTCAGCTAAAGTCTTGTGTCCAATGAGCTCTTAAGCCATTTTGACTTAAAAGTACTATTACTTTTTAAAATGTCCCCTCTCCAGAGGAATTATGATGAGCACAGTTGTGGATTTCAGAAGTCACTTTGAAGCCTATGAAATTCCTCATGCTCATAATCAGTTTTCCCTGCTCCAAGCTTCTCTCTGTTGTCCAAGGGCTTGCTGGAAATAGGAACTGTGTTACCTTTAAGGACGTGGAAGGAACAGTGAACAATAGGGAGAGAGACAATTTGCTTTTCAGATATTCTCCTGCACGCTGTCTTCTCTCCTTAGAGTTTTCCAGGCTTTGTCACTTGGAATCAGTTTGTAGTCTTATCAGTTCCTATCAGAGCTATCTGGGTAAGAAAGGTGACATTCTAGGACAGAAAGAGGCCGGGGAATCCAGCGTGATCTGTCCCTCAAGGTCACTTGTTTGTGGAATTCCTCATATCTGGTTCTTATTTATTGGGCAATTGTTAGATTCTGCTCCTTCGTACGGGGTTGGGGGGACTAGCTGCGACACCCAAGAGACCAAGGGACGCACATCCTGAACTCACTCATCAAGAAGCTGCTGGTGCTTCTTTTTAATATTTTGTGTGAAGAAATCTCCCTGAATAACCGTGCATTTTTTTATTTCTTGCTTTCTTTTCTCCTAGCAAAAATGTGTAGATAGATCAATAAGCAAATGAATAAATATGATGTGGCAGTTTAGCGGCGAGGAAAATGAAACTTTTACATCAAACATCATTCCCCACAGAGTTTTGTCCGTGGCTTTGAGTTGTGCCCACTCCCTTCACTTCCAGTGCAATACCCCCGTGGTGATTTATGCAACAGGAAACTAGGATGGAGTAGAGCTCTTAAAACGCCTATTGAGCCCATGGCTGGCCGGCACACACAGACCCCAGGAATTACGAGCAAAATGCAGATGTAGTCCCCACAGTCCCAAAGGGAGGAAACGCAGATGTACTTACAAGCATTAGTCACAGAAAAACTATTGGAAGAATCCAAGTGATCTACGTGGTAATTCAAGTGGAAAGGCTTCTCAGTGGTGTTCTGGTTGGTGTTGTATAACTGCACAGCAAAGCGGAAAGCACTGTGCTCCTGCACCGTGTTCCTCATGAAAAGTCCACCTACAAGCAAAAGGAGCAGAGATTTGTCTTGCGTCCCCTCATCCTAGAACGAGTTCGAAATCGGGGAACACTACACATCAGATAACCTCTCCATGAATGGGGATGTGCAACTGACGACCGATTTTCACACTGTACATTTCTCAAGTCTGAGGAACTCACACTAAACTCAACAGTGGAGGCTGCAGAGAAGGCAGAAGGGAGGGCACCGCTGTGGGGTAGGAGGCTGGATCGAACAGCGGGACTTGGCTCTTCCCTAGGCGGTAGTGTCCCCAGCTTCTACCTCGCCGCGTCCCCTCAGCTGCTCCATTTGCTTCCAGGGGGACGAGGATAGCTAGGGGGAGAATCTCATTTCCCTTGCCGCCCCATGCCGCCCCATGCCGCCGTGCCCCATTAGCCAAGCTCTCAGCGTCTCAAACCGGGAGATCAGTTCAGTAACCGCCGCAATTCTAACTTCTGGACTTGTAAATACAGCCAGAAACGGAGAAGTCCCTTCCGGCTCCCGGAGCCCAGCTCCATCCACACAGACACAGCCGCGATTCATGGATTCGTGGTCTGCGTGACTGAGCCGCCCGCCGGCTCGCTGGGCGCCCTGGCTCACCCTCGCGTCCCGCCTCCCCCGCCAGGGAGCCCGGCCACTGCCAGGTGTGGGGGATCCAGATGGGCTCCCGTCCCCTAACCCCGGCCCGCCTGCCTGGAGCGGAGACGCGGGACGGGGCGCCCCGGCCCGACAGGCGGCGTCACCCGGGACAACTTCCAGCGGCGGCCGCGCGCCATCGAGGTCCCGCGCAGCGAGCTGCCAGCCGCGACTCCTCGCCCCTTGCGGCAGCCCAGCCTCCCGCCCGCTGCCTCGCCCGCTCCCCTCGGCTCGGGGACAGCCGGCTGGCCGCCGCGGCAGCCCCACGAGACCCTCTCCCGCCCCCCAGGCCGCCCAGACGAGCAGGCTCCGGGAGCCCGTGCCGGCCCTGCCCTCCCCGTGCCCACCGCAGTGGCCCCGCTGGGGCAGTGGTCTCGGACGCGGGGACCCCGCGCCGGACGGCTCGCTGGCGCTTACCTATGCTGATGGTGTTGGGGAATCCTCCGTGAGAATGACCCAAAAGCCCCAGGACGAAAAAGAAGACCGCCCGGAGCACGCTCTGCCCCATTTTCTTCTGCCTGGCCATGTTACGCCTAAAACGAAGCTGACAAGAGCATGGGCGCAACTCGGGAGTCGTCAAAATAATAATAGGAAAAGAAAAAGAATTCCTCGGCTCTTCCACCCCCTCCTCTCAACTTGCTCTCTCGCTCACTCTTCCTTTCCACCCCACACTAGTCCTCCTCCTCTGCCGCCTCCTCCTTCTCTCCTCTCCTCTCCTCTCCTCTCCTCTCCCCCCTCC